>WHYT01014671.1:184052-195399 GCA_009806455.1 Tetrax tetrax
CATTCTACACCTATTGGAAAATAGTTGTTATCCCAAAGGAGGCAGCTGTTGTTACTACCTCCTTGTATCAAACGTACCTGTGGTCCATTTGTAATGTACTGACATGGATCTTGAGGAGGGGTGGTGGTGTTTTTTTGGGGGAGGTTGGTTGTTTTGAGATTCTTTAGAAACCATAGCACTAAAGAACTGAAAAGAATAAAAATGCTATTACTGGAAAACTGTTCTACTTTTCAAGCTACGACAACTAAAGCTAGCTGATAGTTCAGAGCTCTAGAACTGTTGTGGAGCTTTAATATTTTTGTTCTGGCTCAGGTAATGTGTGTATGTCTGAAATCTATCATTTGCTCTTGTATTGAATACTTGAGGCCATTGTTTCAGAAGGATATTTTTCAAGAATTTCTCTGTTGACTAAGGCTTTGAGATAATACAGTTACAATAACACATAAAGCTTAAAATTTCTGTGTAGGTGTAAGCAATAAGTTATACCTATATCAGTTCTACTTTTAATATTTAAAAAAACTAATTTTAAATCTCATTGCAAATGATCTTTCTGTGAAACTGCTTGGATGTATCAGTGGACATTTAGTCACAAAAACAGTCTAGCGTACAAGGTTATTCCTGTTATATATTAATGAATGGGAAAGTTTCAATTTTCATTTTTCTTAGGGTGCTGATGCTCCACAGAAACAGCAAATAAATAACGCGGAAACTTACTTTGAAAATGCAAAGGTAGAGTGTGCGGTACAAGCTTGTCCTGAACTGTTACGAAAAGGTATGTTTTCACTTTTTTTGATAGCTAAGAAAGCACAACTTTTTAAAAACGTAGAAATATGTAAGTGGCTCTAAGGTAGTGTCACTAACTTGGCTAAAACTGAAAAATCGTAGGTAAAATGTGAGAGCAAGCCGTAACGTGCCGGTTTCACTTTTTTTTTTAGACTTTGAGTCGATGTTTCCAGACGTGAACGCCAGCCGTTTGACGGTGTTAACTGTCACCCAGAAGACTAAAAACGATATGACGGTGTGGAGTCAAGAAGTGGAGGATGAGAGAGAAATGCTGTTAGAAAATGTGAGTAGCTGGCAGTAGCGTTAGCTTATTTTTGTTCATAGATGAATCTTCTCTAAGCTATGTATTTTGGTCCGTTTCTAGCTCAGGTAGTAAGCTACTGTATTACTTTTTATGAGCGTTTTTCAGCTAATCCTATCTTCTCTTACTGATAAAAAGGAGATAACTTTCTTCCAGCTTTTTGCCTACTGTACATGTCTCATTAAACTACTTAATTCTTTACAGTGGAGTGAGTCAAAAATATTCTGAAATGTTGTAAAATGCTACAGTAAATTATTAGACATTTGATTGTTGTCTTGTGGCAGTTCACTTTCTCACCTGACTTCAGCTTTAGTACCATGTATTTTGTAGGATTTTGCCACTCTCTTCATTTTTGTGTGGCGTAAGGGAGATTCCCGTATGGACTCTGTCCGTGAGTGTGTCCTTACTTATAAAAAAGTGGTTGGTCTGGGGTTTTTTTTCCATTCTGATAAATAAGTATGGCTAATGCTTTTAGCCTGGATATCAGTTATATTTATTACATCTTAACCATCCTCAAGAACTTTGTCGCCCTGTTCTGTTACCACTAGAGGTCTCTGAAAATCTCTTTATTTCACATCCTTCAGAATTTTTTGGTGTGTACTCCAGCAGGTGTCACTGTTCACCACCACCGGTGTTCTTTTTTTAGCACCTCAAAATACAACGATTCTGTAGCTTATTTCTTATAACTTTTCTAAAACTAGTAAAGACCAGCCTGTGGGATTTTCATCTGGATAGTGAGGGTTGTGTTTATGTTTGAAAATAGTTTGAAAATGTCCTTTTCAGTCCTGTAGATTGCAAATGTGGCCTGCATAAAGCAGCGTAAGGGTTACCACAAAAAAGAAAAAAAAGGAGGAAGCAGTCTGAAGGATCAACGTGAAGATTACACACAAATTAAAATTCCCTTCATTGCAGTGTGTTCTTCTCTTTGAATTATTTATGGTCTGTTGGTCTTTGGCATTGTAATCTGGTCTAATTATATGTTAATTGGCACCTTTCTTCCTTGTGCACCTCCCTGTCAAGTCTAATATAGCCGTTGCAGGGGTGTTAGGATGTGGGATGTAACCTCCCGGCCTAAAGGTTACTAACAGCAAATTCTCAAGAAAATGGTCAGTTTGTTTGCTTCATAGGTGGTTAGAAGTAACCTTAAAAGTACTAATTTAATGTGAGAGGCTTGTGCTAAAGTAATGAGGGTTAAATACAGCCAAATCTAAATATTTACAGCAGCGAATCTCAAGTGTTTGTTAACTGCACTCTAAGTGATTGCTGAGGGGCTGTTACAACACGAGATCAAAAGATGGGCTGTATCAGAAGTGTGATGCCTAAAATGCTGTTCAGAGGGCTTCCTTGTACTTGGGAGTTAACGTACGATTGAAACACAGGTAATCATCACAGCCATCAAACCTCAAAACACAGAGCGGGTTACTCTACAGGATAAGCTTGTTTTGGACCGCTGTGTGCCTGAAGCGGAGTAACTGTGGTAATATTTCTATACATGTAAAACCTTGAGCTGCTAAGGGCACTAATTATAGGGAAGAATCATTTTTTTATAACTGAAATAAAGTATTATATTTATTCTGAAGTGAGAAATATCCTTTTTTATGAGATCAGGGAAGTTCTTTCCCAATTTGAGGAAGCTATGTGAATTCTGTTTGTGCTTTACTCTAGCTCAGTCTGCTCTGCTGTTCAGATTTCTGCAGTTGCACATGTTTTTCTCAGAGCACATGGATGGTTTTAGAACCAACATGTATCTTGTTTGTTTTTTTGGTTTTTGTGTGTGTGTGTGTTGTGTGTTTTGTTTTTTTGTTGGTTTTTTTTTTTTCCCCCCTCTCTCACCTTTGCAGTTTTCTTCAGAAGTTTTCTATGGGCCCCTGCTGGCCCTCGTAACATGGGTTGAAAACTGCTGGTCTGGGTGATTAAAAGCACATTACTGATGTCTCCTGTCATTCCCGATTTACCTGTGGAAAAAATGTGCTGTGTAACCTGTAGGTCATGTAATTATTTTGTGCCCTGTGTTGTGATGTCAGGAGCACAGCTTTAAATCTTCCTAGTTGAATTTTTTTTTTGTACCCAACAAACAGATAACTGCAAATCAACATCTAAGATTTTTTTTAAAAAAACCAACCAAACTTATTTTCTCAAACTAGCTCATGTGAAAAGCTTGCTACCAAAAAAAAAAGTAAATTCTTTCAGCTGTCTCTTTAGAGAAGGAAGGCTTTTGCTGATGCATTACAGAAGAGGAAATTTCTTGGCATGTTGCTTAATTGAAAATACTATTTTCAGAAACATCAGCTGGTGTCCTTCAGTGTAATTGAAACAGGACCTACAACTTTGATTGTCAAATAGTGGGAGAGTTTGAAATCATCATTTGTCCTGGGGAACTGATGTAGATCGGTGTGAAAGCCACATGCTTAAGGAACTGTTCGCTATCATGATGCAAAATTAAAACGTTCTTTAAAATCACTTGCAGTTAAACATTTGTAGTGCAAGAAGGACTGCGTCATACTGTCCTGCTGGCTAAGATAAGACCTTACAGCAAAACTATGTCTTTCATATATTTATAAAAATATATTTGTGCTACATTTAGTGTCAAATTTGTGGAGTTTAGGTGAGATCTGTAAACTCGTGGAAATAAGACAGAAATACCTGAAGTAATGGTTGACTTCTTAAAGAGGATAACAGGTATGATTGCAATCTGCATGAATAATCAAAGCAATTGCATTGTTCTTTGTACAAGCTTTAATCCATTACTGACTGGCACAAGGAACACTTTAAAATATCGTATGATTGGAGTAGCCTAATGTATGCCATTAATTCTAATCCTCTTAATGTTATTAATATTTTTATTGAAAGTATGCTGAATTTCTCATGTACTAGTAGAGGGCAAAAGAAATCTGTGCTTGTTCATTTTCAGAATATTTTATGTGTTCTGATGTATTTATGTTACAAAACTCTCATTCGGTGTCCTTTTTTCCCTTTATTTTCTTTAAGTTCATCAACGGTGCCAAGGAAATCTGCTATGCAATTTGTTCTGAAGGTTATTGGGCTGACTTCATTGACCCATCCTCAGGACTGGCAGTAAGTTACGTGCCGTGCGGAATATGCAGTGGACGCTGCTGTGTCCTAACTGGCGTGGATATTTGTATCGTTCTGTACGGGTTAAATCCAACTTTTTCATACTACAAAAATGCTGCTACTAGAGGATGATTTATTTTGTAAATTAAGAGAGATCAGTAACCCTGAGCCAGTTCCCGTGCACTGTCAGGTACCATTGCTGTTGGCAGTTTGGAGAACGTTGTTCAGCAATTAAGTTGAATTTTAGATAATTGTAGGAGATTTATGCCCAAAAGCTCTTCGTCAGCGCACAACAGGCTGGTTATGGCCTCCCAAGGTAACTTGGTAGTCCTGACACCTTTTTGTGTCGATGGAGGGTTTTAAAAAGTCTCTTTGCACTAGTTAATGATATCTTTGTTTTGTAGAAAATATGAATAGTTTGTTCCTCTTGAAGAGCGTTGGCATTCTTTATCAGATTGCACCGGTTCTCTGAAGGAGCTGGCAGTTTCTTACCAAGACTTCTGTGAAACTTAAGAGTCTTAAAACTTACAAGAGAGAATTAAGAAATGCTCAGGCTTTGACAGAACCTGTATGTGGTTTTGTGTGAGAGCTGGTGAAATCGTATCATAGTTGGATGTAATCCTGGCAAAGCTCAGCTTAGTGGGTTTTTATTTAAAACCGCTATGGAAGGCAGTGATTTATTGTGTCAATAGAGGCAAAAGGTTTAACAGGGGATGTTTACAAGGTGAACAGGCACTTGAAGGTGTGTATGGTGCTAAATAGCTTCCCAGAAATTCCAGAGATTTGAGGAACAGTTCCGGATTGGGAAGGTAGGGTTCTGTCTTTGGGCTCCGATTCCGTAGTAACATCCTGACCGATGACCTGTTCATCAGGAGCAGGCTTTTGGTCAGAAGCCTTCTCCTGAGATAAAGCAACTGAAATACCTGTTTCCAGTTTACACTAATTTTTTCCTTCTCAAAGCACCTTTCTGTGTAGGGGGCTCATGGAAAAGGTACGCATCTTATTTTTGCTATTTCATGGAAGGGTTTTGTACTTAATGCCTCTGGAAGTACGAGTACCTTTCCAAAGCACTTGAGGTTTTTTGTATGTATGATTGGTTCAAACACACTGATACCCCTTCTGTCAGTCCACTCTGTCAGTGATGAAGGGAAATCTTTAAATACAGGGTCCCAGTACAACCGGAGGTGCTCTGCTCAGTTTTCTGGATAGATTTCATGAATAAAACTCTGCATAAAGTTTCCTCCAACAACTGTAACTGCTATTTCTGGGCTTAAGTTTTGTTCTAAGAAGAAGTAGTTCTGACACTTTAAATATTCTTGGAAATGTTACATTGATAACTTTTTTTTTTTTTTTTTCCCACCTAGTTTTTTGGACCTTACACAAACAACACTCTGTTTGAAACAGATGAACGCTACCGCTACCTGGGATTTTCCGTGGATGATCTTGGCTGCTGCAAAGTTATTCGTCATAACATCTGGGGTACTCATGTGGTTGTAGGAAGTATTTTCACTAATGCTGAACCCGACAGCCCCGTCATGAGAAAACTAAGTGGAAACTAGCAGTCATCAGGGTTTCACATGTTCTTGTGACCTTTACGTTCTTCTACTTGATGATTGTCTCTCAGCATTGTCAGGAAATGCCACGCTTTAGAGTATTCTTAGATAATAAAGTAGCTGTTATTTATTTTAGTCTTTGTGAATATTTGTTCACCACATGTGACTTAAAACATTAATTGACAACATTCAAACAGATATTTTTATGCCACGTGAATTTTAAGCTGTGAGTTTCCTTCATCTGGAATGAGTTTAAACATCTATGTACATAGCTATCTGCATATCCTTTTTTAGTATTCTCTTACAAGCCACACTTCTTAGCCATTTTGTTTTTCAGTGTCTTAAAAAAATCTGTGCTCTTGGTATTAAAAACCCTGATGCCGCTGAAGTTTCTAGGAATTTTGCCACTTACTGAAATAAGTAAGTGGCAAAAAAAAAAAGGTGGAACAAGTAATAAAATTGTTCTCACACAGTATAAATCTTAATAAAAACTGGAGAAGTTAATCCTGGACTAATCACTCCTTTGCAGTTCTCGAGTGAGAATAATGAGAGAAGCTTTTGGTGGTCTCTGACTACAAGGAATACTTCAGTAGAGAAGTGTTCACTTTACTGCTACATCCAGAGACTCAGTACAACGTCTTAAATCATTCTAGAATCAGTCATCTCCTAATGTTTATCTTCATGTTGCTTGGGATTTTATTTTCTCAGTGTTAGCTAAATATATTTAATTAGTTTATATATGTGAATGTAATTTAAAGTTGGTTTTGTAACTTTCTTAGGTCATTAAATACATTGTGGAGAAGGAAAAAAAAAAAGATAATAGGGCAATGCTTGGATATCATCATTGTTTTCCCGTACCTGGATACAATTCAGACTTGTCTCTGTGGGATTTTGAAATGCCTACGCAAAGAGCAATTATGATCAATTATAAAAATATTTCAACAGGAAGATTTCAGTAGACTAATCAGTCTCTTCAGGTATCATAAAAACAATCAGGTCAGTCGAAGTAACTGGAGGGAGAATAGTGAAAAAATTCAAGGCCCTTGAAATTCCAAAGCCCCGTTGAGCTGCCTCGCTGCAGACACTAACGAACAAACTAGATCTTAATCTCATCACAGTCCGTACGGGGGCCATTTGTTAACACATTTGTTAGTGCAACAGTGGGAGCCCCCCAGTCCTGACTCAGTCAAAACTGAGTGCAACTTCTGTCTGGTAATGGCTGCACAAGGTGCTCATCTGAGAGGTTTACCTTCCTTTCAGGTAGCTAGGGGTTTTAATTGTTGTCTTTTTCAAGTGTTAACTACTATGGATTTAAAACTTGTCCTAGGTTTGTGTACTACTTCCGTTCCCTACTCAGGGTCTGAGCCAGTTGTCGCCAAAGTGTTTTTATTGCCTTGAAGGGGTTTGTAACCGGCTCCTTTACCAAGTGCCTGGATCTGTCCCTGTGAATGGTTGCTGCGAGCCCTAACTGTGCTGGATCACGGAGGTGGAAGTGAGGAAGACTTTCTATCCTGAATTCACCCAATTCAGAGGTTATCTTGCTCCCCTGCCCTCGCTGTCATCGCTGTTGGCTCTTGCCTGTGCACATTCCAGGGGTGAAGTGTATGGCTGCTGAGGCAGGATTTGTTTATCGCTGTGTCGTGGAATTTGTGCTGCAGTGCCAGCGCCCAAGTTCTTGACCTCCTCTGTGCTGTCCAAGAACGCTGTATTACTTCAGTCTTTCCTTGATTTCCCCTCCACCCCCACCCCACATTCTCATAAAGAGGATTAAACAAGCTTGAGAAGCTGCGGTGTCTCTTGTCTGTTTGCAAAATACAGTAATTTTGCGGAACACAAATCAGCTGGTTTGATAAAAGAGGGTGAAGTGTCTCGCTGGACAGGAGGCTGTTGCCTCAACAGCACCAGGTGCCTGTGTATGAGGAGTCTGTTCTGAATCCTCTGTCCAGCCGCTTCGGTCCTCATGTAACGGTGCAGGTTTTAGAACTTGGCTTTATATTCAACCGTGCTTAACTTGAGAGAGCAAATAAGCTCGTCTTTCTCTGATTCACTGAGTCAAAAGTTAACAGCATACCATCTCTCATGTGGAGGGAGTAAAAATGCTGTTAGTGATGTAGAGTTGAAATGTAATGGCAAAATAATTGTGTCCTAAAGCCTCTTTTTATTGAATTGCTGCTTTTTTTACTCAACATTCTCAAGACTGTCATTCAGACTCATGCTCCCCGTGCGTACATTTATAGAGAACAGGAAAAATAAGCCAGGTAACCGAACAGCTCTACTTATAACAGCATAAACAGTGAAGAACTCTGTTCTCCTTCCACGAGCAGCCACCTGGCTGGAAAAGAGCTCTCAAAATAATCCAGCAGGTCAAAGGTATCTCTGGGGGGAGAGGGCCCCTCTTTCTTTGACTGCCATCTTAGCTGCAGGCTCGTTACCCTTTCAAGCTAATTGCAGTGTCATTCAACAAGAGAGACTCGGCTTCATAAACCCGCGGGAAGGCGCGGCTGTAACTTCAGACAGCTTCAGGTGGCTGATCCGCAAAGGTGAGGCCGCGGGACGTGAGCTGCTTTGTCACGGTAACGTACGTAAAACGTGGTCTGGGAGCTTGTCTTGCTCTAAAAGCCGCTGCCGGTCAGGCTAAACTGATGGCAGAAATCTGGATGGAGGGTGGGAAAAGACGTGAATTTGGGAGAGCTCGCTGTACGGAGCCGGCGTTGATGCGGTGGCTCAATTTGAAATAAGTACGAAGCGGCAATACGATTTGTACGGTCTGAGAAATGTGTGAGATGCATGGCATAAATATTTCTGAAACCGTGTGCTTTCAGTAATTCGTTAAACCACGGTGTCATTACTTAAAAGCTGCCCACGTGACCGCGTATATTAAATTAATTCCCTCCCTTGCTCTTGAGCTGATACTCGGTGGACGCTGGTAACAACCCTTGTGTTCGGTAGCGAATGCGCGACAGATCCCTGTTAGCGTCGCGGCGGAGACGGGGACGGCTGCGGGAGGAAGGAGAGTGAACCGTATCTCTGAATCAACTGGTGAGCGGGTCACTGAGGGCTGAAATCCCTCACTTGATCCAGAATGGAACGCCCCACGTATGGGCACTTCGGTGTATTCATTCTTCTGGCGAAATAGAACAAGTTCACGCAGAATTTTAAAACATTTCTGGATATTTTTTTTCCATTTTTCTTACACAAAGCTGGGATCCATACACAGTTACTGATGTTCTCTCTCTATAGCTGTTCTTAGCACATATGCATCAACATTTTTTTAACTTGAGCTGTTCCTGTGCACATGAACGTGAGGATCAGGAAAAGCGTTTCAACTTCCCTTTTAACCGGCAGAATTTAATTCTGTTACCACAGAGCTTTGATTAGGCATTAACTCAGGCTAACACATTTTGCCTTTTAGTATCAATATTTTGTTGTATGCCACCGTTCTAATTGGCTGTGATTCATTTTATTTTATTTTATTTCATTTTGGTTTGAAAAAGCACTGGATGGAAGGATGCTTATAGCTAGGCGTGCTGTGAAAGGCAACACAATGGTTGTTCCAAAAAACCCGTCACCAGTGCAGTTGCTATGTCAGGAGTGAGCACTAAGGTTAGTCAGAATTTCCAGCAGAGGAAACTAATTACAGATAAGCTATTAATATAGAGTAAAAATCCTGCAGTTTATTTTAAGTGATTACCTGTCCTCTTCAAGCATAACGTCAGCAGGGCTAACTCACTGTAATTGCAATTAGAGGGGTGAATTACTGCAGTTTTGGCCCTGCTATAACACCTTTGGCCAAAGAGCTTCCATCAGCCATTTAGACCCCAGCTACACCTGAGAACTAATTGCTGCCACTTTTTTTTTTTGACTTTTGGAGGCAGGTGGCCAGCCGTTTTAAATTATTTCACTGAAGCCAGCAGACCCGCTCTGATTTCCACCAAACAAAGGTACAAGCTCGCTGTGCTTTAATGCATCCAGGAGGGTTAAACGTTGCCGTGCGCGCTTTCTGCTTGCTGTTCCGAGCTCCAGTTGGAGCCTTTTGTGCCCTTAATTTTTCGTGCAGGCTGGCGCTTGCGTAGGGGAATATTCTCCCTAAACGTGGAAGTTCTCCAGCAGCTACATGCCCATACGCACACACGCACCCGAGGCTTGCGGCAGCTGCTTGGTGACAACAATAACAGCTTGTATCAGCTGCAAGAATAAGTTATGTGTTGGCTTTTTTTGTGGGATCCTGCTCTGTTATCATTCTCTTTGTTTCCAGGGAAATCACGGCATCTGACAGCCTCTGTCAGGAGCAGGCCTTCGCAGGGGGACGCGTGCGGTGTTGGTGATAGATACCGCTTAGGTCTGGTTTAGAGATGGAAAGTTTATTTTTGTTGTTTGAGGGTTTTCTGTTACTACGTGGGGTTTAACCTCAGGGTACGTACACCAACGTGTGCCTTAACCGGGTGACCGAGACTGAATCATCTGCCCATGATTGTGTCTTAAAACATTACACTTAGAAACTCCTAAAATAGCAAATTCAGCCAGCAGCAAGGCTGGATTTGCTACAAGACACCAGACAATCCCCATTTTCTAGTTAAAGAGAAGGTTTACGGCAGGTTTTCAGCAGGTGGGTAATAGGGGCTCGCCATGCTGCAGCTGGTTGCCCCCAGCCATGCCCTGCTCATCCTCCTGCAGCGTGGCCCTGTGGTGGGACCGCTTTCTCTGAGCTGCTGAACTCACCCTGCCTCTCCTGAGAGGATTCGATCGATGCTGTATCGCCTCGACGCGTGTGAGTCGCGTCTGTGAGGTGCTCTCAGCCTTTCAGTTCTGAATACCCTGAAAATAATTTAAATTGCTGTACGAGTACTTGGGGCCCGAGGCAGTGAAGACCTTGTAAATGTCCTGCAGGTTGTGGAGGGGCTTCATCTGGGCTCCTGCCGGGGTGGAGCAGGCTGAGGCTCAGGAGAAGGGCACTCCAGCGTGGTCGCGTGAATTCCTTGCCCTCCCTCCGAGCAGCAGCTGGAGGAAGGAGACCCGAGCGTGACGCCTGATGCAGTCTTTGCTGAGAAGCTGATGTGGTGACAGTGGAAAAACGCCCGAGACATCCGTTGATCACAAGTTTTGCTAAAACACAGGGATGGTTTTGTACCAGTTGGGCTTTTCCTAGGGCTGACTTCGCAGCAGAGACTGCACGGCTGCTGCTCAGCCTCAGAGCCCGCAGCTGATGCACCGGCGCGGTGTCTGAGCTCCGGAAAACCTGACACTGAAAATCTTGAACCCAGTAATTTACTAATTTGAGTAGAATCTAAAACACCGGAGTGGGGCTGATAACCACAAGATAAACGTTGTTGTTTAGTTGTTTTCCTCGGCTGCTTTGTTTACTTGCAGGAGTTGGATATATTTCCTATTTTATTTTATTTTATAAAATAAAATAAAATAAAATATTTTTATTTTTTTATTTTATTTTGTTCAGTGAACTTTCCTGTAAGCGTGACAAGTGTGTTTTAAATGCAGAAGTACAAACAAGTTCAAGAATCTTTGCAGCCCTTCAAGCCACTGCTATTCCAGCTCATCTCATTAAAGACGTGAGAACTGCTATAGCTTTTGCCAGGGTTTTTTTTCTTTCTTTTTTTTTTTTTTTCCTTTTTTTCCTTTTCTT
>WHYT01014672.1:0-76170 GCA_009806455.1 Tetrax tetrax
CGCAACTTCATATGCACAAACAAATTGCAGTGGGAGCCCTCTCCGATGGCACAGACACACGTCCCTTGTGTCCCTACTATTCTGCCCCACTGTGTCAAGAAAACCAGGTAATCAACCAAACTATCAGTCATTCCCAGAGGCACTTCCTGACATACTAGCCTCTAGCTTCTTGGGAACTTGGCAACCATGGCAGATAATGCAGGGACATACTGCAGGGCTACGGTCTCCGCCTTTGTGAACCTTACTGTGCTCCCACCTGGGTCTCTGGCACTTCCCATCTTCTCACATCAACGTGTGAGGTGGCGGCAGGGAAGTAGCTCACCTGGGTGGAGGAGAAGCCTCCATTGGGATTCTGCTGACTGCTGATCCACTTTGCAATGAGAGATGCAAGTGACAGCTCCTCCTGGGAAGGTGCTGGCTGCGTGGTGAGGTGAGCAAGGAGCACGTAGGCCGTCATCTCCACTTCAGCAGAGGGAGCTCGGTAGTGATAGTATGGGAGATCAACCTCTGGCTCTTTCCCAGGCCGCTGCCAATGAACAGACCCATCTTCACAGGAGGCAGGGAGCGTGGAGACAAGACAATGAGCAATTAATAGTAGTTATTGAACGGGAGCTCTTGACCTGCTACCAGCCCAGTTGGGAGGGCAGAGCCTACAGGATGCATCTGTTATGCAGGATGAAGTGGGAAGGGTTGGACAACTCCTCCTCACTTGCTGCAGCTAGCCTGAGGCTGCTGAGGCTCAGTCCTCAGGCCCAGATACCACTTTGTCCTAAACTCCAGATTCACAGAGGACCTCAAGGAACCAGGGACCTAAGACGGATTACACTCCTTCCCTTTTTGAATAGGGATGCCAGGGTCAGGCAGTGACAAGCTCTGTGAGACAAAATGATCCAAAAAATGTGACCAGAGCTTGATAGTCACCTGAAGCCAGAAAAGGCAAAAGGTGCTGGGGATACTCCCTTCACAACTCTGCTACCCAATGCTTGGGCAAACCCACCGTCAGGCCTGACTTTACCAGAATGCTTCTGGATATCCTGGAAGACTCAGAGCTTATGCTGTGGCCTCCAAAATGACCTGTATGTTCATTTTCTCTCTCAACACATGCAGCTCTTTTCCAATTTATCGTCCCTTGTGCTGTGCAAAGTAAGCTTAGAGCTGAGCATGCACACTGGAAGGAAGGAGGGACTGTAAATAGTGCAAAGTCTTTGCTAAGCAGTGCCTGGTACAGCAAGAGGAGCATACTGCGGAGAGATGTTAGCAGAGCCACCCTTTAGTTCAGCACTGATGGGGATGGTGCCTGGTGCTTCGTGGTGAACTCCCTCAGAGCAGAGAAGTAGGACTGGGCACTGAGAGGGAGTTCTCAAAAACATAACCCCTTTGCGCAGGTTTTTCCTCTCCCTCCACCTTTCCTCACCCACAAAAGCCGTTTCCTGCAGCTATTGCCCCACCAATAAATGCCATTTTATCAAGGGAAGATGTAAGGCCAGTGGGTTGGACTTGGAGCACTCACCCTTTTTCACGGCTTCCTTTTCAAGTGAGCCAAGCAATGCCTTCCGCTTCTCCTCCTTCCCTGCCAGGGCGAAGGCGTATGCCATCAGTGCTTTGGTGTACACGTGGTTTTCTTTCTCATCTGCTGCTGTTTCCAGGCAGAACAGAGCGTTACGCACCACTGAATGCTGCGGGGAGATAACCACTGATTAGAAAGCTGGGGAGAAATTAGGTTTTTGCCTTACTAATGACACATCATTCCATCGAACTTTGTGGAGGGTTCTGCTGGAATGAGGTCCTGGAACAAGTAGGGTACAATGTGTTCTAGAAATGCTAAAGTTGCAAGAATCATTTGCTGCCATCATAGGGCTCAACAACTAAGTCATTTTTCCAATCTGGATCAAATTCTGGGCAGTACTATGTCATCATAGGCTGACACAACATAACTGACTCAACTTAGGGTACAGCCACATACAGTTACAGGCAGAGGAATCTCCAGCAATGCAATAGTGATGTAGGCTGTCAGTGAGACCTCGTTGTCCACTCCACCCTGCAAGGAAACACAATAGTAGATGTTGATCCCATCTAGCTTCCTTTGTTTAGTCTTTTCTCCCCCACCAGTGGTAATATTTTATTTTGCATTGTAGACCCTTAGCTTCCACCTCCTCCTTGCAGCTGATATGGAGGTATCAATACCACTTATAAAATGCAGGTTAGCCTTCATCCTCCTTCCTGTTGTGGCGATCATACAGAATGGCTTCTGGCTGCCTAGTTCTTGCCACCGAGATGGGAATTTCCCATCTGCCTGTATGCTCAAGAAGCTCAAATGGATGTATCTGACGTATCTGACTTATGGTCAAGTTCTAGCTTCACAAAAAAAACAACTAAGCAAACATGTTACCTTCATAGCATTGTTCAGGAGTGTCCCAGAACTGCGGAAACAGCCATTCTCCTTCTGTTTGTAGGACAGCCAGACCAAAGCATCCTGGATATGCTTCTCATCTATGAAGATGTGAGGACGGGCCTGGGCAAAGGACTTGAGGACAAAGGCTGTGAGCCTGAAAGGGAGAAAAAGCAGTTAAAAGGCCTGTCTGGAGAAAGGCAAGAAGGCCTGGGGAACTATGGGCCAATCAGTCAGACCACACGTATATTATAACTTCACCTGAAAAAAAAAATTGTCAAAAAATCTGCCTCCCACCTTGATTTCTTGTCCCTCTCTTGGCTCATAAAACCCTGTGATCCCTTTGTGCTGAGGCTACAGTTTGAAGGACAGCGATTGTTGATCTGTATCTAAACAAATCTCTTTGGAAAGAGTAGGGTATTGCATGCCAATTAGCCCAACATCTGCATAACAGTAATAAGCAAAATGACAGAGAAGAATAATTAAATCCCTGCCAGCTCATGGTCTGCTGGCAGAACTCTTGCACTAGAAATCCATGCCTCATGGGTTTCCCAGAACTCCTCAGAGTAAAGTAAAGAAAAACACGTTAAAAGAGTTTTTGCTAGAGTTGTTACAAGCAGTTACGGAGAAGAAACAGGCATATGGTGAGTAGCCAACATGCTGTCAGGAACCAAGTACTGCTTCAGAGACTAAAAGCAAACCGAAGGTGATGAAATCATCCATTCTCACCCTTACCTAAAGTTGAAAATGCATGGCAATGATATGCTGGAGCAACACAAAACCTTGCAGTAAGTCACACTGGCAACACACACACTCCTCCAAGCTGTCTTTGCTTAGTAACACACAAACACTCTTGGAAAAAAAAAAAATCATACAGCACACCTCTACAATTATCATCCTTTCCACTTATATGGAAACACCTTCCCCAACAGCCTTCTCAGCAGATGCTAGTCTAGAAGAGCTGCCACTACAACTCTTCAGCTTTCCTCAGTCAGGATGTGAAGTCTGCTCCTTTCTTCCCCAATTTATCTCTATTTCTTTCTCATCTGTCACGGTCCTCAGAGCTGCTGGTGGGAGCATGTGCTTCAGCTGATGCAGCCTATTTCATTAAGTAGGAGGCAGCACAGGAATCACACTAGCTCTGGAAACCCTTCTGGTCTACAACAGCATCTCCTATTTACTGTCATGCAGCATTTATTATAAATGTGTAGCTGAGAAAGAGGAGCATACAGTGGAGGCATAGATGACATTGAAATCTCACCAGGTGTTCCCTGGTTGACCATAACGTGGTCCAAAGGTACTGTAAGAGCCATCTGGGTGCTTGTAGTTCAGCTGCCTCTGATAACCTGCAATGGAGAGTTAAGATTCAGATACCAGAGAAAGTCTGCTGAGGGACAAAGAAACAGAAAAACAGCTGTATCAGCAAAGGCAAAGGGGAGAGGAGTAGGTCAGTCCTATCCTAGCCAATAAGAAGGACTGGTACATTCCCACCTCCATGAACTGCTTGTACTGCATGAGGAGAAGCAACATCTGCCTTTCTTCAGAAGGAAGGCAGGGCACATTAGTGACAATGGACAAGTCATTGTAGCAGGTCACCCTGTAGCACTGCATCCCAATTAGGGAGCTGAGAAAAGCGGGTACAATGATCAGAGACCCTAATGCTTAAGCAACAGAAAGTAATAAAGGAAAAAGCAGTGAAGGGCCTTCTCAGTCATACAGCAGAGACCATCTGTGCATGAGAGAAGCTCTCTTTCCACATCTGGCCAACATTTGACAGAACCACTCCAATTAGGATCTGGAAAAAAAAGCCAAAGCAGAAGCAAAAGCTGTATCCCAGCTCACCGTTCACTAAATATCCAATGGCTTTGGATTTGACCTCCTCACTCAGCTGCCCTGTCTTGTTCAGATAGTCCAGGACGTAGATGTTGGGTGCAAAAAGGACCATGTTCTGCTCCCCACAGCCAAATGGCATCTGGAGGAGCTGGTTCAGATTCTGCATGGCAGTGCCCATGATGTCGCCTAGGGAACAGGATGTACCAGAGGGATATTAACAAAACTCAGGGCTGGCTGTCGAAATCAGAGGGATCTAGTGAATGAGAGAAGCAGCAAATGACAGAGAAGAAAAAAAAAAGAAAAAAAAAAACAACTAGATTGATAAAGATCCTGGAACGAAACACAGAACAGCAGAGAAAAGGAAAGGAGGGAAATAAGAGAAAGGTTGGGGCACTGGCAGAGAACTCTGAATAAAAGGACATGCAGAAATGGGAAAAGGAAGAGCACAACTGGAAGGGAAAGTGCTCGAGAAAGAAAGGATGAAAGAGCAGAGTGAGGTGTGCTGGGAATCAGGAGAAAAAGCTGTGAGGCAGGAGGCCAACACAGAGAGGAAAAACAGCAAATGGTTCTTCTCCCAGGCTACTCACTCACCCAGCACTGAGAAATATGCTCTGCCTGAGTCTTGTACCACATTTGAGGGTAGCAACAGGGAAAACTTCTCTTTCACAGGCACTCCTGATAGAGAAACAAGACCCAAGCAGCTTCAGTGCAGGCACCAAAAAATGGCTAATGGCAGTGAAACAATAGGAACACTTCCTATTAGAAATGCCCTGACTTCAGTCACTTTGCTTTCCCCTGATATAAGGCAATCTCGGCATGAAACCACCCTCATCCACTGTCAGGCACTGTAGATCACATCTCTACAGATTTTTCCTGGGCACACAAAAAAAACAGAAGCTCATACTCCGGTGCTTAGGAACGATGGTCCATTCTCTAGGGCTTTCTTCTGTCTTAGATATCAGGCTCCAAACTGATGGGGCATGTTTTGATTGCATAAAAACATCAGCCTATCTGGAATATGGTGGAGGCAGCACTATCTTTCTCCTTCAGGCACATCCCACCCATCAAACCACACAAGAACAAATGAGGAGAGAAGGCTTTACCTTTTACACAGAGAACAGAGTTCTGGGCTGTTTCCTTCTCAACTCCTTCAGGCTTGGGAAAACAAGAAGGCGAGAAGTTAGTGAGACAGTAAGTACAGACAGACAGAGGAATCCTTAAGAATGTAGGGATATGTGAAAAGAAGTGAGTGAACTGGAGAAGGAGAGACAATCACAAACACTTCCTGAAATAAAGAGCTCCGAAATAATTTAAGCAAGCGTAAGAAACGTGATCCTAAGTGATTGGTGTTGTATGTGGAGGAAGGACAGGAATAGGAAAGGGAGACACTGCAGGACAATCACATGGATGACCTGCGACTATCATACGCAGCAAGAGACATTTAACATGTGTGTAACAAGAGGACTGCAGCATTACAGCAAGTGCTTTTGTTAGCAAAAGCTCACAGTTTAGAGGGCTGTCCTGAAGAGATATCTGCAGTGCTATTTATCATAATGCTGCAGAGACTTTAGGGAAAAAAAAGTAAGTCTGTAGATAATAGAAGGGAGAGACGTTGTGCACTGTAATATCTGGTGACACTACTGATGCCATACAGCACAGTAGGCAAGCATTAGGTTTCTTATGATACAAAGAAAAGCTAAGAACATAGAATCTACCTGCCAGATTATGACACCCAGTATAATAAACTAGCATTTTCCTATAAAGAATATGCAATACTGCCACATAATATTTCCTTCTATACCACATAGCATTAATGACTCTTCTTGACATAGGAAATGGATAAGTGGTAAAATTTTAGCACGCTTTCATGGATTTTTATAATATCCATAGTTTCAAGGGGACTTCTCTGTGGGCATCGAATTCCCATAGGTGCCTGTGAATCCCCCACCTTCATCCTGGTGCTAGACTATAGTAGCAAACCAGAGCTGCGTAACACTCAGCTTAAGAGGCCATTTGCTTGGCCACTCAGCTAGCACAGAGGCAGCATGGGCTGACCAGCAAAGCTACTGAGGGTCTCACAAATGCAGGAGAGAAGCTGTAAAGAGAGTGTATTGAAACGGGAGGTGACAGGTAAGAGACAAAGGGAAAGATGGATTGGAGTAGGAGTCCTGCTGTAGTAGGGGATAGGGTAAGCTTAGAGTACTGCAAAACACTGTGTTATTAACCTGTAGTTTTTATGCAGCCCTGCCAAAGTATATGTAAAACTATCATAACACCACACTGTGTAGTGATCTCATCATAGAATCATAGACCAGCCCAAGTTGGAAGTGACCTCAAAAGATCATCATGGGAAAGAGAGTCTAAATGAGATTATCTGTCATCCTGTCCAATTGCATCATAGCGTATGCTTTAGCCTGTGAGAAAACTCAGTCCTCCCCCTCCCACAGCCCACATACCTCCACCAGCAGCTGTCTGATGACCGTGTCCTTCCGCCCTTTCTCAGGGGTCTCCACGATGGCGTTCCCACAGGGCTGCTGGTTCTGCAGGGCCTCAGTGCTCACCGAGAACTCCAGGTGCCCTGGAGGAAACAGGGGTCAGTGCCAAGCAATGAGAATCACTGCCAGTTTCAGGAGTTTCAACATGCACACTGACAGATAGGGATTTTCTGTCACACCTGGGCCCTGCTGCTTTCCCACAAGAACATAGCTATCTGTATCAGAAGCCATCCTGGAGCAGATGAGCTCCACTGACATTAAAAGGTTACTCTACTTTGGTGATTCTTCTCCAGAACCCAGGACACCACAGTGGTGGGTCTCACCAGCTCCACTGCTGTTCACCATACTGCTACCCTGCATGCACACCACAGCTGCTACCACAGCACATAACAACAACAGTGAAAACAAAGTATGAAGATCCCATGGGACAATCATCTGCTCTCTGGAAGGGATGGAGCTGACAGAGCATCCCTGCTGGCCAGCAATGTCTCTGGCTTCAGATGTTGTCCAAGGGATGTAAGGTTTGATGCTATTTCCTGTGGTGCCAGACAGAGCCTTGGACACTAAAAGTCTGCCTCCTGATTAGCTCCAGATGACATAGACACTCAGCTGCAATGTTTCCTGGGAAACTGTATTGCTCTAATATCTGATATTGAATGGGGAGAACAGCAGAGAGAAAATCTCCCTGTGGCTTTCAGCACGCTAAGACCTTTCTTTACCTAGAGATTTGGGAGTCACCAGCCAAGCCACAGTTTTCCTCCCGTTCTCACAGAGACAATGAAATTCTTCCTTATTTTCCACCAGAGTAGCCAGGAAATGAGTAGACTGAGCCAGAGTCACACTGACCTGCCAGTTGTAGAGAGAGATGCAATCAGAGAAGGGTAATCATGAGAAAGAGGGAGCTAGGAAGTCATAACAATAGCTATTTTTTTTCAGTAGCAAAGTGGCAGAGAGGTGGAGTTGTGGGTTCTGCATTTGGAGTATATATGAGGAATGAATATATTGATGGATGAAGTTGCCAAGCCGCTGGCCATTGTATTTGAGAAGTCGTGGTGGTCTGGTGAGGTCCCCGATGACTGGAAGAGGGGTAACATAACCCCCATTTTCAAAAAGGGAAACAAGGAGGACCCGGTCACCCTCACCTCTGTGTCTGGCAAGGTCATGGAGCAGATTCTCCTGGAAACCATGCTGGGGCACATGGAGAGCAAGGAGGTGGTTGGTGACAGCCAACATGGCTTCACAAGGGGCAGGTCATGCCTGACCAATTTGGTGGCCTTCTATGACAGGGTGACAGCATCGGTGGACAAGGGATGAGCAACGGACATCATCTACCTGGACTTGTGCAAGGCATTTGACACTGTCCCGCATGATGTCCTTCTCTCTAAACTGGAGAGACATGGGTTTGATGGACGGACCACTCGGTGGATTAGGAATTGGCTGGATGGCTGCACTCAGAGAGTTGTAGTCAACGGCTCAATGTCCAAGTGGAGATTGGTGACGAGTTGTGTTCCTCAGGGGTCCGTTTTGGGCTTGGCTCTGTTCAACATCTTTATTGGCAACATGGACAGCGGGATAGAGTGCACCCTCAGCAAGTTCACAGATGACACCAAGCTGTGTGGTGCCGTCGACACGCTTGAGGGGAGAGATGCCATCCAGAGGGACTTTGACAGACTGGAGAGGTGGGCCCATGCAAACCTCATGAAGTTCAACCAGGCCAAGTGCAAGGTCCTGCATCTGGGTCGTGGCAATCCCAAGCACAAATACAGGCTGGGCGGAGAATGGATCAAGACCAGGCCAGAGGAGAAGGACTTGAGAGTGATGGTGGATGAGAAGCTCAACATGAGCCGACAATGTACCCTTGCAGCCCAGAAGGGCAACTACATCCTGGGCTGCATCAAAAGGAGCGTGGCCAGCAGGTCGAGGGAGGTGATTCTGCCCCTCTACTCTGCTCTGGTGAGACCCCACCTGGAGCACTGTGCTCACTTCTGGAGCCCCCAACATAAGAAGGACGTGGACCAGTTGGAGAGGGCCCAAAGGAGGGCCATGAAGATGATCAGAGGGCTGGAGCACCTCTCCTGTGAGGACAGGCTGAGAGAGTTGGGGCTGTTCAGCCTGGAGAAGAGGATGCTCCGAGGAGACCTTATAGCAGTCTTCCAATACCTAAAAGGGGCCTACAGGAAAGATGAGGAGAAACTCTTCAGCAGGGCCTGTTGTGACAGGACTAGGGGTAATGGTTTTAAAATAGATTAGATATTAGGAAAACATTTTTTACACTGAGGGTTGTGGAACACTGGAACAGGTTGCCCAGAGAGGTGGTGGATGCCCCATCCCTGGAAACATTGAAGGCCAGGTTGGATGAGGCTCTGAGCAACCTGATCTAGTTGGGGATGTCCCTGCTCCTTGCAAGGGGGTTGGACTAGGTAACCTTTGAAGGTCCCTTCCAACCCTAACCATTGTATCATTCTATGAATAACATAAGAATTTCAGGGGTGAAGGTTCTACGGCTACTCAGAGATAAGATAAGAAGGCTAGGTGAAGGCAAGAGCTCTACAAGAAGGCACAAAACTACAGACAAGGATTTAAACCTTCCTTACCCTGATGCAGGCAGTCAGGTAGTTGAAAACAGTGGCTTTCAGCGTGAAGGCCTCACCACGCACTACAGAGTAGGGCATAGTGAGCTCTACGAAGAAGGGCTGGAAGGCTCTGAGGGACACTGTTGGGGACAGGCCAAAGCCCGTCTCTGCTGAAGTGCAGAATGCATTGGCTTTCCACTCAGTGATGGTGTCAGGGATGGTCACATCCAGGTCAGCATTTCCCTCAGAGCTGGTGAAGCACAGACAGCAAGGACAGAGGAATGATTTTTATGGAATTTTGGTGACTATGTATCTCTGTCAGCCTACTGTACAGTACAGCCTGTGTGAATGAAGGGGCACAGTATGTTTGTTACTGTAAGGTCACCCCACATCTTCCTCCAGACATGACCACTCTTTGGACAAACCCAACCACGGCTGAAGGTAATTCCATCTCAGAGGATTGCCAAGTGATCTCTGCAAGCAATGAATGACTTTTTGGCATTGAAAAGGCTTAGTAAACATGTAGGGATTTGTGTTTTCACCTTATAAAATCAGTTTTATTAAAAAGGAAAGAACTAGCCTGAAGTGCTCACCTTATAGATACTAAACTCCAAATCCAAGTTTCTGGGAAATACTTTCGAACTGTCTCTGTTAGCTCTTCAGGAGTAGTGGTTAATGTGGCATGAATTCTCTCTGCTTGAAGGCCTGAATGTGATGAGATGGAAAATAAATCAAATACTGATAATTCCAAACAAGCAAGATCTACATCAGCATCATGCTTCAGTCTGAAAAAGCGGTAACCTACGTGACAATCTGGCAGCAGATGTTTGCTGTGGCACTAGCAAGCACTGGTACCAGTAGCAGTGAAGTTTCTGGGTCAGAGCTTATTAGCAAGACCTAGCCTTCCATTATTTCCCACTGGTCTCCAGCAAACCTCAAAGTTTAGCACTTCAAAAGGTTTAAACAAGGAAGTTAGAGCAAAGAGCTATTTATGACCTTCTGTGCAAGCAGCCTTTTCCCTTTCAGGTACAATCTTAACATGATGTTCTTCTCCATCCTATCAAGCTAGCTAGCAATCGAACATCCTTCTGTTGCAGTGTTTTTTGTAGGGTCATGGTGACTCAGAAAACCACCTACCTCCCTGACAAATCTATGGCCTCCTCAAGAACTAACTGAAGATGCTCAAACTAAAAACATGCAGTCAGAATTTGGGAGGGGTAAAAATAGACTTTTTGACTAAAATGAAATTTTCATATGCAAAAGTTATTCTTTTGCATATGAAATATTCTGACTTTGAGATGAAATTTGGTAAAAAATAAGCTTTTATTTTACTTCGGTTTTGAACAACTGGGAAACAAAGATGGGGTGGGTGGGGCTTGGTTTGCTTGGCTTTTAGAAAGAGAAATACACCCAAATAGATAAAGAAATTCTTAACTAAATTCTAGTTTTGGTCATCTTTACTTTTAATTTCGACATTTAGATAAAAATTGTGTAGCTAGAAAGTATCCATACTATGGATAGTCCACAGTCTGAGAAGGTGTTGGGGCACAAGTGAAAGATGCTATTAATCAAAGCTGTATCACATAGCTCCTAGCAAGATTGACAGGTAGCTCGCTTGTATTTATCTATTGTGGTATTTCAGTCTTCTTACTGCTGCCTATTTCAGTTTAAAATAATTAAAAAGCATCTATCCTGCATCTTAGCAACTTGTGTCAAAAGTTGAAATTGTCTTAAAACTGGACACGCACAAAAGCACAGGTTCTTGTGCCAAGCAAAAACTCTCTGAATCAGCTATCCAGCTAGAATAACTCAAGTTTTCTAGGACATCTCCCTTAATATGATACTCTGGAGGACAACATGGCCAATTATGTTGTCCAAACAGCTACCATGCAAGAGTTGAGATATCCCTTAGAAATAGGGTGGGTTCATTTCAGACTGGACTTCTGCCACACGCATCTTACCACTCTAAGCCCCTAAAGTCTACCAGCTTGTCACGGAAAATTTTGTCATCCACTTTGTCTGGTTTTGACCATATGTAAAACTGAATGAGTCAGTGAGGACAGACTGAAAATCATATTGGAGACCCCTTAAGTGGTATCTGAAAAAAAGACGTCTACTGTAAAACCCTAGTGAACAGAGAATTCAGCAGCAGAATAATATCCTCTGCTCTGCCAGAGTCTTTGAAAACTATCTAGTTCTGCTGTCTTCTAATGTGAAGTTATCAAAGCTTATCTGTAGACCTTCACAACCAAGCAAAAGAGATAAGCCCTACACTCATACAGAAGCTGACATCTGTGAACCCACCGCTTCAGTTCTACTTCCAAGGGTTGAATCCACAACCTCAGCTCTTTTTTAAATATTCACCCCAAAATACAGACAGATCTGTACTCAGAACAGAGGTGATAACAAGACCCAGTTCCTTTACCGCTGGTCCTCATTGCATACATAGGTGCTCCAGACACGATTGAAGATGATGTAAGGACGGCTCCTGCAGGCATTGAATTCTCAGTTCTGCAATACCAAGGTTTCCTCACCTTGGTATTTGTGAAAACCTTTAAACCCATTTCCTATAGGAGAGAAACCCAACATGGTTTTTTTTTTTGTTACTGCTTCCTATTGAGGTTCACACAGCAGACTTGACATTGGTATTTTACTGCCTCAAAAGGAGAATCTGTTACTGTCTGTGGACTGGACTTTAAGATGATCCCCCCCCCAACCTTGGGTCTGGGTGCCTGGGTGGCTCAGAGAGACCAAAGGATAGATCTTCTCTGTTTCTAGGGCACTGATTCCAATCCAATTCCAGCCTAGGGGTCAGGATGAGCCAGGGAGTAGGCACAGAGTTTTCTCTCTAGAAGGAAATAGCTACAGCTATGATACAGCTCAAGGACATATTGATTTATTTGGGGTAATTGTAATGGCACAGGATTATTTGCTTCTTGTTAGAATATCATTTCAAGTCAACCTCAAAGCTTTCACTGTAAGAAGAAAACATTGAGACTGATTCCTTTTCCACCAAGTCGGGAGCAAAACTTGCAAGACAGGGGAAGCTTATGACGCCCACTGAGCTTGCCTCTGTGAGTGTCAAATCATTCAGATTCACAGCCCTAACCCTTCCTTTGTTGTGTTGCATCATGCCACAGAAGGCTTACGCATTCTCAGTCCTTCTCCCACTCCACTCCACAACCATGTAAGAGGCCTATACCTTTAGGATGCTGTAAGTGTCATCTTCATTCATCTCCACTACTGGAGAATAGGTGATCCCATTCAGAATTAACTTCTTCAGGGGGATGCAATTATCCAGGGGATCCTCCAAGAGTACGTCTGGACCATAGAGATAGTCATGCAATTCCTTCACTGGCAGCAAGTTATACACCTATGCAGAAAGAGGCAGGGTATTTGGCATTTTCACTGTCACAAAACACAACTGAAGGAGTTGGATGCAAGCACCATAACAGTCACATCACCTGCACATACATACACATTGGCATGATCCCCCCCGTGGATGGAGCAACAGGAATTTGCGAGTCAAAAAAGAGATCCACATGTGGAGATACCACCTCTTTTGTTAGGGACAGCATGTTACTCTGGTTATTATGGCTCGAATATATAAAAATTACACTGTCCGGCCCATCTGCAGTACTTTGTCCCTGTTGTTTGCTGCCTGGCATGAGTGGAATATACTCTCTGACACTTCCAGATGCTACTCCAAGAAAATTAATCCGTGGCTGGAGAGAATAACTGAAAAATTATCATCAAATACACAATAGTGTTTGGCTCTGGACAAAAGAAGCACTGCCCTTAAAAGAGCTTCCTAATTGCCATTCCTACAGTCGCACAAAACCCCTAAGAAACAGCTGCTGCCCAGTTTTCATCTTTTTGCCCACTGGTGGAAGATAAGAAACAGCACAGGGTAGCTTCCCTATGTCAGCACTGACAAAAAGGACTTTCACTGTTTCCACTCCAGCCCTGGGCTGCACTTGTTCTGACCAGGCTCCGAGTTGCTCCATAGACTAAGCACTTACAGAGTTGGGTGACAGGTCAGCTTCTGCCTTCATGAGGAGAATGCTCTTGTCCACAGCACGGACAGCACAAAGGGACTTCGGGGAGGCTCTGAACAGCAAGTGAGCATCAGAAGAAGGCAGGCCTTCAGAAGGAGAGAAGCTCAAGTCCACCTGTAGCGACAGGGAGGACTACGTCACAAATGTCCTGCCCTTGTAGGATGCTTCCCTCTAGTTGGGTGCATTGGTTCCAACCTTACAAAGCCCACATATGCCTGCACACCCGCCGCCCCTGACCCTGACCTCTGTGCTACTCCAGAGATGAGTTTCCTTCCTGCACTGCCAAAAGAATCAGCACTAACAGTTCTTGGCAACTTCAAGCATCACAACTGCTCAAAAAAACTTTTAAGGCAGTTTTGGTTTTTACGGACACTGTGAATGTGATGAGATAATCCCACATAGTGGCTAGATCTGTTCAGGCAGCTGGCATGGTCTTGAACCAGGTCCAGTCTCTGTACTGCATCAAGATATTGTATATGGAGAGAAAACAGGCTTGCAAATACTTTGCTTAGCAGATTCTTTGGTAACATGAGAAGCAATGATCCCTGGGAGCAATATTGCAATACCTGCTGGCTAGTAATGATTCTGGAGAACTGGCCTCATGGTTGAGGCCTGCCAGACTTGTGTGCCTTCCCCAAAACCTAACTCATAACTCTAACAACCCCCTACCAACCTCTGTCCTGGAAGTTCTTGCTAGCAGAAGTTGTTGTCATCAATATCTCACGTGATTTTGTAATAAGATGGCTGACCTGCATAAGTCAATACAAACCCTCTCCTAACATGCAATGATCAAAGCATCCTCAGAGTAAACATGTTGCCTGACAAAGCAGCATCAGCTGCCAGTCTCCTTGATGTCCCATCCAGACCACAGTATGCCTTCTGCTGACACACTCCACCTCTCCCAGGGTGGACTCATAATCCTGAGACTGCAAAACCAATATTGTTCAGGAAATGGCAGACCACAGGCTGTAGCAAGCTTGCTATTAGAAAAAAATGTAGCATAGAGATAGCCCAAAATCTGTCCTATCCAGTCTGACAACAGCCTTGAATTCAAGATGTTTTCAGAGAGGAAAGCTTGGCTTGCATCCAGACCTTAATGCAGTGCATAGTATGGCCTTTAATATATGAACAAAATTCAGGTGACCAAGCTCCTACAGTGACATTGGTCTCAAGGACTCATTTAGCTTGGGCTTTAGCAGGACAAGGGACTGCCTTTAGCAATGTCCTGTCTACTATTCTGAAGTCCTGATGGGAATTTTTGAGGTTGTTCTTTTCTTAGGGCTGCTCATACGTTAATCTGCTCTTCTGCATAAGGAATATGTGGGGCTATATGAAAACAATGGTCCACATGCTCACAGAAAGGAGGGGTTTTTCTTCTGCGCCCTTTCAGTTGCACCATTGCTACTGAAGCACCACTGTGCATTCCTCAGCAGGTTCAGGCAAGGTTTTTCTCCATTTACGTACAATAGAAATTAAAATGATAGGATGAAATGTACATGAGTTGAAAGATCTAAGAAAGTTATTAGCTTTCTCCACTGGACTGGGGCTGTCTGTGCTTTATTTTTGCTCTGTGACATAAGCAGCCACCTCATTACTGGAATGAGTTTGTGGGAAATTGAGTGAAATACATGGCTTGCAGTATGATATAATACTCCCTTTTTCTTACCCAGGACCATCTGTGAGATCAATGGCTGCAACTAGTTACTAAGAGGGGTTATAACAGTGTATTCCTTGCTAGCACCTTTTTTTCTAACCATTGATCTCCTCCAAGCTAGCACAAACCAGTAAGCAATGAAGCTACATAGAACAATTGATAGGTGGCTTGCCCAGTGTGAGTAAATCTAAATAAAATAGCTTAGCCAGGCTAAATCTAAATCAATGACCTCGGTCATGCTTCAGTCTGCTACCTCAAGAAGTGGACACTTACCTTATTGCTGAAACACTTTTCTACATTGAACTTGGTTGAATCAGCAATCACCTCCCTGCTGGGGGCAGTGGCGTAGACAAGTACTTGAGCTACTGGAGCAATATCAGCTTGTACAGGCAGCTGTAGCAAGAAGACTCCATTGGCTAGCAAACAAAACAAGAGCCAAAAGTTAAGGTACAGGAAACCTGCTCTTGGAGTAGCCAAAAATCTAGGTTTGACTTCATGCTGAACTTCATTCTAGCCATGATGAAACTCCAGGCCTCCAAGACGGTGTAACTGGGATTGTTTAGTCTGGAGAAGAGGATTCTGAGGGGCGATCTCATTGCTCTCTACAACTACCTGAAAGGAGATTGTAGTGACGCGGGTGTTGGTGTCTTCTCCCAAATAACTTGTGATAGGACAAGAAGAAATGGCCTTAAGTTGCATCAGGGGAGGCTTATGTTGGATATTAGGAAAAATGTCTTTACTGAAAGAGTGGTCAAGCATTG
This sequence comes from Tetrax tetrax, assembly GCA_009806455.1. Taxonomy (NCBI): domain Eukaryota; kingdom Metazoa; phylum Chordata; class Aves; order Otidiformes; family Otididae; genus Tetrax; species Tetrax tetrax. The sequence goes on from WHYT01014672.1 coordinate 15,764, forward strand.
GAACAGGCTGCCCAGGGAAGTGGTGGAGTCACCATCCCTGGAGGTGTTCAAAGAACGTGTAGATGTGGCACTCCGGGACATGGTTTAGTGGACATGGTGGTGTTGGGTTGACGGTTGGACTTGATGATCTTGGAGGTCTTTTCCAACCTTAAAATTACTATGATTCTATGATAAGAGGGATGAATTGGTGCTCACAGAGATGCATAAGTCTCACTGTCTGACTGAAAAGGCCTGTTTCAAGTCCTGTTTTCCAGCGCACAAGCATGATGAATTTTTATTCAGCTTCTAAAACCAGAAAATCAGTCTGTGTCTCCTAGGAGCACTGGAGACCCAGAAATACAGTGTCAGAAGAAAGACAGCTGGCACAAGGGATTAGAGCAAATCTGTGCAAAGCCTAAATAAAGGCAGAGAAAAGAAAGCTCAAACTCTTCTCATATCTTAGAGGACTTGGAGATGTGGATCGCTGCATGTATATGGAAGCATCCTGTATGTCTGACACAGTTGCCTAGCCTCCCAGGACAGCGGCAATTTGGCAGAGGAGAGGAACTCACCACTTTCCTTGTCCAAATCCAGAATGTAGGTGCCTGCTTGCTTGATGATTCCCTTGGCCATCACCTGAATGGAAGGAGAAACCCTGCTGAGATTGAGGTTATGCATGAGCCAAATCTTAAAAGGGAGAACCTGAGAGGAGAGCAGCTGAGCTGTACGTTTGCTGCTTTCACACTGCTCAGCTGCTCTCTGCCTCCCTCTAGCATAATCCCAGTTCTTACCTAGGGGGCAATGGGACATCCTTACTCTTCTGTTCCTGACAAAGACTCTGCTTTTTGCGGGAAAAGAATGTATGAAGGCTGATCGAAAGTGTTTAAATCCTGATGCCACAAACCACAATCTCCATCTCCCCTACAACTACCAGTAACACTCTATGGCAGATGCAAGCTTACCAGGTAGTAAAAGATTATTTTCTTCTGCTCTCCTATGGCCTCTGGAGTAAGGATATAGTGCACCTGGACCTCTGCGGAGGAGCCACATCTTAGCATCTCGGACTTGGGCTCAATTTTTAGGAAACTATTACTAGGAGAGTAAAAGCGCCTTAGTTGGAGATAGCCTTCTTCATAATATGGAACAACCCAGGAATGGTCATAGCAGTAGTGGTGTACTTTATGAGATGCCTGGAAAAGGAGAAAATACACACATAGATCCTCAAACACAGATAACTAAACTGCAGCCAAAATTCATGGCCTAGTATTAAAGGTTTGGTATTTTTTGTATTTAAGCAACAAGATACTCCACCAAAAAAAAAACCCATGAGTTTGGAATATACAAGACAGAGTGGTGGTATCCTTTGCAAATCATTAGAAATGATCTCACTCCCAGAGAAGCTGGAGTTTGTCTCAAACAATCTGAATCATATAAGTTGTTTGTTTATTATCAGTATCACCTCAAGGGCTCTTTACCCTATCTAATATCATGTTAGTTTAGAGAATAGAAGCTGATTTTCATTTTTCTTCTCACTGTTGGTGCTGGAGAAGGGATAGTGTTGTTCAGTCCAGAGATAACTAGTGCGAAGATCAAGGATGCTATGGAAAAGAAGGAAAAGTCTCCACCTAAGAATACAAAACCTATATTGAACAGAAGTTTAGGAACTGAGAGAGTTCAGGTCTTTTAAAAAAATGAAAGCAAGGGGAAGATACTTCACATCTAGAAGAGTGCTACCTCAGCACTTCATGTGCCTCACATGCCCTTATTTACTTATCTTTCTCACTGTACTTGGGTATTCTTGCCTTTTCTTTACTCTGCAAAATTCTGAAAAGTTCAAGCACTTAGTGGCAACTTCCAGATAATTTGTAATGGTTTTAATCTGTGACAAGAGAATTGTAGGGAGAAGAGCAAATGTAATTCTAGACAATCATCTGCTTTATTTCAGGGTGACATATTAAGAAACGTGCATATTATACACATATTATATTTTCCAGTAACAAAAGGATGGTCACCAGCACTTATTTTTTGCAGATAAATAAATTCCACACCAGGGAAAGAATTCCTATGAATGGTTCATACTCTTTTTCTCTTTATGGCATGAAAAATAAAGAAAAAGAAAAAAAAATAAGGATGATAGCTTGGAAACTCAGAATGGTAAATTAAACCCTGAGAGCTGCATATTGCCTTGACTGACCACAAAGGATATATAGATGAGATATTTGAGAAATCATTTAATGGAAAAGATAGAAAAGGGCAAGCAACACTCCACCACGGGAGTTAGATCACCCCTGAAACAGATTTATCTAGGTAGGGCTGGTGATCCCTTTCAGCAGAATGGACTATTATGCTATTATGATCTCTTGATGTTCCTTCCAACTCTATATTGCTATTGTCAAGTAGAAATCAAATACTTACAAGCTAAGTGCAATTGTGACATGGCAGTCTGGTTTATTGTACAGCTATTTCCACCACACTGATATCAAGGTTGGCACAACCAACCAGGAACAAGAAGCTAAGTGCTTTTGCATATGTAGTAGAAACTTCAGTACTCCCCTTCCACCCCTGTCAGTCACTTCATCACATCCTCTACCAGCAGGACTCACCCTAATTCCAACAGAATCGAAGTACAACATGGAAGTATTCAGGGCAAACCATGCCCTGCCCTCTTCATTTGTTGTGTAGTTGCTTTGCTGGCCTCCTTGTAAAGAAATCTTCACAGTTTCATTGGCGATTGGAGCACCAGACCCATCTACTAGTTTCACCTGGAGGAGCAAAAACAGCAGAGTATAGAAGGAGAGGAATGCCTGAACACCTGAACAGAATGATAAACCACTAAGCTAAGGATGTTGGCCTTGTGTCAGACAAAGAAGCCTCCGCTCCACTTTACATGTACATCAGCTATCTCTTTCAAAGACAGCTGCAAACTTTCTGAATCTTATTTCTTTGGCCCTTTCTTATCTCCACCTCTGGGTCAGAGGAGTGGATGTGGAGATTGACATGCAGTCACACACCTTTAGGCCTCCTATTAAGCATGAGACTGGAAAAGAAGAATTTTATTTGACTAGAGAAGCAGAAGCGCAAGGACAGAGGGGTAAACAGAATGAGGGCTGTGCTCTCAGCTGCTGTTCCCTAGTTCGAGAGCCTGCAGAGGAGAGGAAGCCCACAGGGATTAGCAGCACTGACGTCCAGGATCTTTGCAGAGGGGAGGCATGTATCTCTCCTGGAGGCTCAGTTGCATGATCATTTGGCACTCATGGCATTCAATTCTCATGGTTTCCCTACCTGCCCAAAGAAGGGGATTCCAGGTTTGTAGTGAGAGTCTGAATGCTCAAAGGTGATTTTGCTAATGGTGGTTGTGATCTCGGAGAAGCTTGTTCCAGTCAACTCCACTCCTGCAGGAAGAAGCATGAAGAATTAATCTGCCTCTGCTTGACTAGAATTACTTTTACTCCAGGCCAACTCTTCTTTGCTGAACAAACAATTTTGTTGATGCTCCTGGCCTCCAGGTAGGAAAACACTGAGATTCCAGTAAAGAAAGAGTGTGTTTTTCTCCCTCACTCCTACTTAGCAGGCCCCTCTGCTGGTCTCTCCTGGGCTTATTACACAGCTCTTCAATCTAGATGATTCATACCTGTCTCCTCCTCTTTAATTTTAGCCTCCACATGGAGCTTATTCTCATATCCACTTCTCTTCAGCTGGAATAACTTGGTCTTTACCACTTCAGAAATGCAGCCATAGTTGTCTGTCTGTTGGAGGAAAACGAACAAGACCATTATAGTCTTATCTAGATAATGTTTAACCAACTTAATGAATCAATCACTGTGTGTTGCCCTGAACTGGAAGAATATCCATGACCTCACAGGTCATTCTCTTCTTTGTTTTTATCAGAACTGGAAAAGTACATAAATAACTTGGCCAGGAGCATTTTGAAGTATTTCAAGCAACATCAGGGCAAAGAGTTTGCAATCTAGAAGACTTTTGTGCATGTCTGTGTGAAGTTTTAAATTCTAAATACTTGATACAGAAGCATAGGTAATTATTCAAGTGTATGCTACACAGGAACGGTTTGCCAGGCATCATACACATTAGAATACAGCTACTGACTTAAAAGGCACAAGCCATATAAGTGATACATAAACCAAAGCTTGTGTATACGTAGAAAAGAGATTACAACTGGAAAAGCATTTCTAAAGCTTGCCACCCCTCTTCAGCATCTTCAGGTAGAAGGCAGGGCTCCATAGAAAAGGGAAGAGATGCCTGGAACAGAGGTTAGCACCGCAATGATCGTATTTTCTTTTAGCATGAATAAAAACAGCAGTGGCAGAGGCAATTGTGGGGATTGTACTGTAGCAGACCCCAAGATCCATAAGCCTGTCTTCTGCTTGCTTTCTTGTCCTGGCATATTTCCACAATTGCTATTACTCCAGCTTCTGTCAATCAAGTTTGCACAGTTGCACTGTCCATGCTCCAAACACCACTCAGTTTTGCTCTTGTGGACTTGCCAGACTGAAGAGTGAAAAAAAGTGTTTTGGCTTTTTTCTGTTTGTCTTAATCACTGCTGCTGAAACCATATTCCTTCCCTTCTTCTCAAACTGCATCACCCTTTCTCTGGTTTCTGCTCCTTTCCTGTTACTAACACCAAGTTCTGATCCCATACACTGTCTCCAGTGAAAGCCAACCCCAACTCTGCTCTCACTGTTCTTGCCTTTTCTATCCCACTTCTCTCTTAATACTCTACACCCCATCTGACCTTTTTTCTGTTTCTTCCATCTCTTGCTTCTCCATCAGCTTCTTGCCTTTACACACACACTTCACACTGCACAGGCATTCCTCCTATTTTTACTTTTCACAGTTCATTTTGCACTCAATCTTTTCTCCTTCTGCAGGCTTCTTCAAAATACATGGAGTCTCTCCCTTCTCCACACTTATGCTTGTACATACTCTGTTAGAGCAAGCCTGTTCCATACAAGGCATGCTCAAGAAACCACATTTTCTTCTATCACTCTACCCACAAAAGTAATCATGACTCACCTGTCCAGAGAACTCATCACACACCGCTTTAGCCTCTTCACCATAGCAGGTGGTGGCTGCGTGTTCAAACTTCCGGCAGACACGGAAGCTCACGAGGCCAGGAACAGGCTTCCCAAATGTGTATCTACCAGCAGGGAGGATTGAAAGAAAAAGAGAGTTATTAGAAATGTAAGAGAGATGGAGAAAAGTTACTGTCTCACCCCCAGTGGAGCCAAGACTCTTCCCTAGAACTGCCTCCAGGATACAGGAGGATCATAACAGGAAATAAAAAGCAGAAAGAAATTTGGCAACATTTTAGGGTCAAGTTTGTCAACAGGGGCAGAAGCTCTGAATCTTATAGTCCTGATTGCATCCCTAGAAATAACACACAAGTCTTGAGAATTCATTTATCCTAACACTGATTTAGTTGAGAGAACCCTCATCTTGGAGAACATGTTGCAAGCATCTACCCCACTGCCCAATTCTGATGGAACTGGTTTGTGTATATATATGGGTCTTTTGGCTTGTTCTTCAGCCTGAGCCATGCCTTTTCCTGCAGGATATGTGGAACATGCCAGGCAGAATCAAATGAGGTGGCCCAAAGGAAAGAGGGCAGCTGAATCACTTACAGTTTCCTCTCTGCAATGACAAGCAGAAGCCACAGTTAAAACATAATTCCCAGGTAAACTAAACTGAAGATTTCTTCCCTCGCACTGCAGCTGGTCTTAAATCCCCCATGATTCAAAAAAATATGCAAAAAAAAAAAAAAAACCCTCCCAAAAACTTGAAGAACAATATGTTTCTACATGTTATATACAAAGCGCCCCAAGCTATAATTGCTGCCTTTTTTTCTAATGTAGTCTGTTTGGCTTTGGGACCCCAAAATGATTGAGAAATTTAATGAAGTATCGTAGGTCAGTCTCCCAACTGGACTTTCAGCAGCAGCCAAAGAAAAACCCAAAACCAGGAAGGACTTAAAAGAAAGACACTCACAGACCACAAACTGTCACCTTCAGCATCTCATCGAGAATCGTGATGACCTTAGGCATTTTCACTGTTACTTCGAATTTTGGCAGCACTGCAGCAGAATCAAAGGAAAACAGTCTATGTGGTGAGGAATAACATAACAATGAGAAGGTGCTCAAAGGCTATTGTTGCAAATTACCTGAAAACATTTTCTATCTAACTGGTCACATTTCAGAGGCTTCTGTGACCTGCACATCCCACTGAAGTCAGTGAAAACCACAGACATTCAGCCAACTACTGTGCCAGGTAAGACAGGATTATTACACCAGCTATTAAAATACAGCAGCTTCTTACATAACATGGTTTTTCCAGCCATGTTGGACATCCTGGTCAGATCTACCGCCCTGCTCAACTAAGCTTTCATGCCCCACAGGACTAGCTGTTGGGAACTTTAAACTGCAGCAACAGTTACCATATTCCTCCACAGAGAAAGGATGCAAAATTGTCTTCCCAGAAGCCTTCTTTGCCACCACTGTGTAGGTTCCTTGCATAGGGTCAGAGGTGAGGTTGAAGAACAGCTGGATTAACCCCCCCTTTAACTCTGCCTTTGTCCACTGGTACAGACGGTTTTTCTTTGGGTCCTACAGATAATGGGACCACAAGGAGATTGTGAGAACAGTGTGAGTCTGCAATGAACACTAAAAAGCATTAGCAAAAGCAATGAGGGGAGGCCTAGCCTCAGTGTTTCAGGATGCTGCAAGGCAGGAGTGGGGGCACTAGCAGAGTTGTGTGTGGAGACCAGGACTGGACAATACAAGGACCTGTAATCTAGGCCCAGAGTACATAGTTGCCATCATATAAGTTAAAGCTCTGTATATTCAAATTAATGTTATGGACCTTCTTAATAAATAAAACAGACAAGAATCATCTTGAAGCAAGTGGTAGTTACATCGCCCAGGTTGAGGTGCAATAGATGTGAACATGAATTGAATGTTCATACATACCTCAATATAGACCAGTGGAAACTAGAATGAGAAGAAACGAAACAGCATGTTTAGAATGCACATTTTGATAGAGTGCAAGCTGACTGTGTTAGTCAAATAACCAGGGCTATGATTATGTTTCAGGGAACAAGCTGATCACCCAATGGGATAAGGAAGAAAGTCTCTGGTATGGAATAACAGAGAATTTTGAGGTACATCAAGAGGATGGCAATCCTTCAGGTTGAAAAGTCTCAGGCAGAAAAGTTAGCTGAAATTACTAACTCTGTATGATCTGCAATACTAATAAGAGCAGGTGTACACTGTGATAATGACAGATTTGTTCATTGCTAAGATGTTTACACCAGCACCGTTCACTTGCAGTTTGTCAAACCTTTCCAAGAATGCCGAAGGCAGCCTTATGCAGAAATTTGAAGAACAGATCCTGTTAATAAGATCTGAGGCAACCCAGGAGTTGCACAACTATCTCAGTGTTCTGAGAGCTTTCCCCACAAGACACTTTTTTCCTCCCTTTCCCCACGTAGATGACTCAAGGCCAAATAATGAGTGAAAAGGAAGTATCATACTTACCACCTCGTTCAAAGGATGGAAATCATTATCCAGAGAAACAATTCTGAACAGGACTGATGGAGAAAGGCAGACAGTGAGGTTCCACAGTGCACTCATCAACCAGAAATTATCAGTTGTAAAAACAAATGGTACAACAGAGAACAGAGCTGTTCTTTTCTAAAGAAATTCCATTCACTAGAAAGCTAAGTCATGCTAGAAGGTTACCCATGTAAGAAATTACATGAATAAGAGGATGTTAAGAGCAAATCCATGGCAGTGTGAACACCTTACTGATCATGAGCATTAGAATCTCATTAATTGGGATGAAAGTTAAATTTAAGTTGCCTTTGTGTACTTTACAAGGATATATTTGTACATTGGAATTCACACAAGTCTTCTAATTTTGTTATAATTAGACTGACTTCTTAGGAAGGATGAATGCAAGCAAATTATTTCAGCACTTGCCTGCAAGTTTGTGTTGGTTCTGGATGGACAGAGAATTCAGTGTCTCTTTTAGGACATTAGTTCCTGTCTAGGCCAAATTTAGGACATCAATGGCCCAGAAGAAATGGCATATATATTTCTCTCTGTCTTCATTGAGCAACATCAGCTGCCACTTTGAAAGCTATTTCATTACTTAGTCTGAATTTTGGCCCTGTTCTTTATAGGACAAATAGCCAGTCTTTCTCTTGTTTTAATGCAGATCCTAACTGCATGGATCACAACAACAGAGCCCTCAGTGACAGAGGGAGTGTGTGCAGGTGCCCTAAGTATATGCATGTATCTTAAGGTTCCCCAAATTGTTTCCACATTGAACATTAAAAACATAAGCCTCAGCCATGAGGTTACAGTCCTGACCCCCACTGAAAGCAGCTGACATCTAGCCAGCACAGTCCAACAGTTGTAGTATGAATTTTTGCTTCAAATGCAAATTTCCACCCCTTCCCAGGTACCTGTCTGTCCAGGCTTGTAGATTGGTTTGTCGGTCTGGATGAAGACCAAGCTCTCAGAATTCTTGACCAGCACTGATTTGCGGCTTGTGAACTGCAGTGTCACCCCTCTCACCGTCACAGTGATAAATGTGACTGGTGACTGGCTATTTGATTTTGGAAGCTGAAGAGTAAGAAGGCAACTGTGTTATGGACCACTGTTAAAGGCCTCCTGAACTGAACTACCTTCATGAAATAAGAGATTTAATATAATCCTGATGGACCCAACACAAAGGTGAGAAAAACTATAATCAGGAGCAAGACAGAGATCTGTTCAGTGTCCTGAAGGCCAGTTCTTCAGCCTTCAAGTCAAAGACATACTCTGCTCTGAGTTAGATGAACAGCTTTCCTAATTGCCCATGGGCAACTTGTTATAGTCCCTGAGGCTATCAGTTACAATAAGCTATGAATTTCCTGCTTAACTCCCTTTTTCAGACATAGGCAATCACAGCTCTATGTCCTCGCATTAATTCAGTGTACTATATCCACAAGGCTAAATGCAACCGAGGTCCAAAAGCTACTCTAGTTTGAAGGCACTCATGTTACAATATGTGGCTGTTAAAGGATGACGGGGAGAGCCATTTGAAGAAGCTGTTCACCAAACATCCATCAGGAGTGTCAATGCTAAAACTACTTATTTCTCCTGGCCTCTCCTCCTCCTATCCTAGAGCAGGGCTAGCTTTCCAGGATTCAGCATGTCTCATTCAGGTAGCATGCTAAGGAGATGTCAGTAGTGAGAAGGTGTTGAGGATGGACATGAACATACTTTTGGCCAAGAGGGAAGTGAATACCTACAGAGTGTTACTCTGTTGATTGCTATTCAGTGACCCTACAGTTTATCCTTGGCACAAGGGATCATCCCACAAGGATGAGATACTCACAGAGAAAGGGATGCAGGTGAACATGTCCTTCTCTGACACCACATCATCAATCAAGCTTCTGTTTTCCCCTTGATATTCAAGCGTGGCACTCAGCGTCACAGACTCATTCAGGTGGGTCAGCTGAACACAGACTTTCTCAGGAGAATCCGTGTGTATCAGAAAGGGTAGTAGCACCATATACTGCCTAGGAACAGGGGAAAAGGACAGGTGAGAGGAGCAGGAACAGGTCACAGGAGCTGTATAGAAAGAAAAAATAAACCAATCCGATAACTACAGCCTTCGCTGTACAGGGAGAGAGTGTAAGAAGACACTCCAGCACATCTGTAACAGCAGGGGAAAGCAGAGAGGCTGGTCTCAAAAATAAAACACCACGGGAAATCCCAAATGCAATGTCTGGAAGGGATATGGTTTTCCAAGTTCTGGCACAACAACAGCACTTCCTCCTGGGACCCTGAACAACGCCAGTGGAGAAAAGCAGATTATCACCTTGCTAGACACTGTTAGTAGGATTCATCAGGCACAGAAGTGCCAGTATCTCGTAAATAAATACCACTGACTACACACTGCGAACCCTCTGTAGTAGCACTCTCATTCCTCGCAGAGACCCTGAACTGCCACAGCGTGGTGCCAGATCTTAAGCAAAAAACACTGGAGTAAATTTCAGCTTTTCAGGGAAGCAAGCCCCTCAACCTCAGCCCAAGCAGAGGGTTCCTGCTCAGCCCTATGCAGCTTCCCTGCCAGTGGAGCAACGAGCCAGTGGTGTCCCGGTGCCCAGCACTGGATCTGGGAATCAAACCTGATTCGCTTAATGGCAACCGTGGTCCCTCCTGGGTGGGTGAGGACTGACCTCTGACAGGAATCCCCAGAGCACAGAGCAGCTAGGAGAAGAGCCCCTGACATCTCAGCCATAAGGTAGGGCATTTCCTCTTTAGTGGTAGGGGAGGCTCTGACATCTTTATGTCCATCAGCTGGTCTGCAGGGAGAAAGCTCTGGGCCCTCAGATCCCAACTATGCCGTTCAGCTTACCCTGCATTTGATGAAAGCACTGCAGCACAGTCTTGCTTTTCTAAGGAGGAAAAGACATTGCCAAAAAGCCACAGGAAAAAGTCTCTGGGATGTCAGGACCACCTGTGCGCTGCTCCTGCCATACACATACACAACACACACTCCCTTCACATACAAAAGAGGGCAAAAGAGGGTGAAGAAGGGATGTGGCACAATATAGCTTCAGAGTCCTGAACAGTCACAGTCTTACAGCGCCACATAACCCTGGGTGAGAAGGGAATTTTCATTCCATTGGCTGAGCTGAAAAATGTGGATTAAAAAATAAAGCCATTTCTGGTCATGCCAAATCTGTTATTTGTTCCTTTTTTTTTCTCATTATCAATCAAAAAAAACATTCCCATCTCCTGGGCATTTCAACCTGGGAGTAACGTAGCCAACTCAGAATGAAACCTTTCATTGTCTTTTCAGAAAAGTCTGTTTCTTAAGAAAAACTGACTGTGTAAACAGTTATTAAAAGTTGCTTTTTAAAAGAACCAATCCTGTGCAGAAAATTTTGTTGAAATTCTGTCAGATCTCAGAAACATAGTCATTGAAAGGACACACTCATAGTCCTTTCCCTCTTTTTTCTTTTTTATTTTTTCTTTTTCTTTTCCTTCTTTTTTTTTTTTTTGTTTACTGACATTTTACTGATATCTCAGTTTCACAGACTGTTTTAGGTCCCCCTTGAAACACTAGAATTGTTGTTTGTAGAAGATACTTAACCCAGCCCCGATGTCTTTATTCTGGGTAAAAGAAAGTAGGCAAAAGAGCCAAAGCGACAGATTTAGGAATACAACTCAGGTCTCCTGCCTGCCCAGAGATCCCCCGGTTAGCTTACGGCTCTGTGGTAGGCAAGGCGTGTCCAGGAAGGAAGAAGAGGAGGAGGAAGATGTTCAATTTTATGAGCAGCCTGTCCTTCCCCATGTGCAGAGCAGGTTGTGGTGAGTCAAGCAGACACCTAGCCTGGTCTAGTGCTGCTTGTACTCCCCCTCCGCTCTCCGAGTCAACCCCTTTATACTCTCCTTTGCAAACAGCCCAGGGGTTGGAGGAGATAAGGGCTGGGGGCCAGGGCCCATCCGGAAAAGGGGAGAGGCGATGAGGAGGAGCTGGAACCAGCAGCTCTGAGTCTGGGCAGAAGGCCAATCACTGGGTGGGAAAGGGAGGGGAAGGTGCCCAGCAGGCTGGAGCTGTCTCTCTTTTGGGGCAGGGTAGCGGGCAATGGAGCAGGAAAGGTGGTAGCTAAGAAAAGAAGGGCTAACAGCAGAGGAAAAGGGAAGGCCTCCATTTCTGGCAGGGCTCCCTCTATGGAGCTGGCCATGCCCTGGTCATGGAGGCTGCTAGAGGAGCAGGAGTAGTTTGATTTCATTCAGACTGGGTGTGGGAGATTAGTTCAGGGTTTGGGAAACAAAAGTAGTTGTGCTTAACTTACAGACAGGATCTGAAAATAGGAAATGCAAACTCTGAACACCTTCCCCCTCCACCCACCTTGCTCTCTTGTGCTTTCCATTCCTGATCCCACCAGGGCTGATGCCAGGAAAAGGGGCCAGAGAGTTCCTGGACAATCAAGTCATCTAAGATAATCTGACCTTCACCCTGTCAGAAACAGGGACAGTGACATGATGGGAAGCTGCCAAAAGTTCAACCCATTAACAGCATGTAACACATTAACCAGTTCCCCAGAGCAGCAGCTGCCCTCACACAGCAGAACAGATGTGGCCTAGGTCTTGCTTTGCCTGTACTTGTTCTTGTTCCAGGTCAAGTTATTGGCACATCTAGATCAAATTATTGCTGTTTGATTCCATCCTTCCTGGTTACATTATGTGAAACTACATGTAATTCACTGTGGTGGGCAATGTTGTATCACAGAGGGAAATTTCTTTTCAGCCACTGTCTTTACAGTAGTTACCTTGGTCTGCAGCAGGAGAATCAATAGCTCTGGTAATTATTACCCCTGCAAGTGGCAGTAGACTATCTGTTTTGCTTACAGACCTAACTCAAACTCCAAAGAATGGAGCTCTGGGTTAGAAGATGCAAAGCATATTTTTTTTATTAAAAAGAGTGCAGGATAAAATTATTTTCTGTCTGTCCTTCCCCTCTCTTACTATCATCATCAGAAGTCTGGCAAGCTCAGGAACTTTGGAGTTAAGAAATCCAAGTGCAATGAGGTAACAAATCTTCATTATAGACTTCATTATGCCCTCCAGTGACTTTCACGGGAAAGGAGAGGATAGTCGCGCATATCCAATTTCCTTGAGGATTGCACAAAAGACAGCCCAGGCTTGTGCTTTGCCTTCTCCATCTAATGTCTAAAGGTTGCTCTGCCTGCCCAAAAGAAATGTAACCCAGGAAGATCTGCTTCACCCGCAGAGAAAGGGATTTGTACACGGGTGGTCAAAGCCTTTACAACTATGACTGTTTATATTGATTCAAACAGGTTGGGAGCCAGACTGATCAGACACAAACCTTACAGGAAAGAGGTGCAGAACTGCACAGAGCAGAGGAAGTCAGAGCTACCCTTTTGGCAAATAGCCAAACAGCTCACACTGCTCACCGATCATTAGGACCTTTGTCAGAATTGTGCTGTGTAGCAAAAAACTGAAGAGAAATGTTTTCAGTCAATTGAGGTGGGCAAGATTTCAAAGGTCTGAGAATCCCAGTAGGTACCAATGAACATGCCCAGATACCAAACTGACTTTTAAAATCTGCCCTCAAGCTGCTTGGCCTCCGTCCCATTCCCAGTAGCAACTTTGGGCACCAGCAGCCTAATTTCAAGGATGTTTGCATGGACTATGTGATTCAGCTTGTAGGCAGTGGCACAGACAAGGCAGTGGCAATGAGTTTTCCCTCTCTCTCCTGTAATTTCCATCTGCTGGGAGCACAACTGAGAAGGCTAACAGGCTTTTGTAGAGTTTTTCAACTAGATACTAAGTGGTTATCTCTAAGCTCCTCAAGAAAATTTCTGCAAGGTGTTGGCCTATCCACGAGGAGAGTGTGTTTTAGGGCTATCTTTCCTGGATTCCTCTCAGTGAATCTGAAGTTCTGTCATTTGACATAGCTCAAAGGGACAGGTGCCTCAATCGTGCAAGAGCATTAAGTATCCTGTATGTGAACCAAGAACCCCACTGCATTCACTGATAGCATAATAGAAGTGCTGGATGGAATGGAGCTCTGGAAGTTACCTAGTTCATCCTTTCACTTAAAGCAGGACTGCTACCAATGCTAGATCGGGTCAGCCATGTCTTTTTCAAGTCAAATCTTAAAAACTTCCAAGGATGGAGGACATACCTTTTCTCTGGTGACCTGTTCCAGCGTTGCACTAATCTCTGTCTTTCCCCATGTCCAATCTGAACTCCCCAAGCTGCAATTGCAGCCATTGCCCCATGTTATATCTTCTGCCCTTACCAAGAAAAGTCATGTTCCAATATCCTTGTAACTGACTTTCAAGTATTTGTTAGCACCTATTTAATTACTCCAACCTCCTGTTAGAGAGACTAAACAAGCCCTGCTCCCCCTGTGGGTCACATGCTCCATACTCTGAGCAGGTTAGTAGTCCTCCATTGAACCATCTCCAGTTTCTCCACATCCTTCTTGAAGTGGTCAGCAGACCAGACATGGTCCAAGTGCAGCCTCAGAAGTGCCCTGGAGAATGAGGATTGTAACTTAACTCGATCTGCTAGCCGTGCTCCTCCAGTCTTCATTCATTGCTGCTTACAGAGTTCATCCAAGAAGAACTTACTTCCAAGAAAATTAGTATATACCAATCAACTATATCAAGATGCTCTAGACAGAAGTTTAAAAGCTCTGCCAAAGATATTTGTTCAACTAGTTTTCACGGAAATTAATATACTTGCTTCAGATCCATTTAGTACTGTCAAAATTTGAACCCACAGAGGAGCCATGTGCATTGTTAAAAGTAAAATCCACAGCTGAAAACCTCTTCCCTTCAAAGAACAATCAACTTTTAAGGCAACCTAATGTATTTATTTTACATTTCCTGAGCATCTTTTTGGGATGAGATTGAGAGGCCATGCTTGAAGAACACATCAGTAAAATAGTCCAGCATGCACTGCACTGTAAAATTCTGGGGGAGGCAAAGCTGTTGCATTATTCACAAGGTAGGCAAGCTCAGAGACATGCTCACTTCACCTACATGCATCATGATAACATGTGAAGCTGTTTCTTCGCTAGGGTTCTCTGGTAAAGTAACTGCTAAGTTTCTTTCTGTAGATGCTACCATCATTTTGACAAAGCAGGCAAAATCTCCAGCGTTATTTCATAGGGTCTGGCAATTTTCTGGGAGTCTGGGACAGCATCTTCTTTTGATATTGAATGGATTCTGGTACATACAAAATAACTCACTCAAAGTAACCCATACAACCTGAGATGAAAACTCAAGGTTTTTAGCTCCTGCTTAAAATACTGTGGTTTTCTTGCAGTTTCTCCAGGTCTGACTGTGACAGGCATGGTGTGCTGTTTAGCTGTCTGATGAGATTAAACTACTACATGTGGTTATTGAAAAGCAGACCTACTCTTGTTGGGAACATTCCCACCTTAAGCCCCTCAGCTCAATGAACTCTATATGAGGCTCAGCAGACATCCACTTAGCTGAGTGTGCTAAGGTCTGTATTTTTGTCTTCATCTGCCCTGATTCCTTCATACAGTGCTACATACTCTGTGAATGTCAAGTCTCACATACCAGAGATTTGCAATTGAAGGCATTCTGTAAATGACAGTGTGAGGAATTCACTTTCATTGCAACTGAATTGGTCAAAACTGCATTAAGCTGTTTCTTTCAACCAGGTGATGCAAGGGCAATTTCAGTTATTTGAAAAGAAAATTGCTGGAGGGAAACAGCAAATTTTTTTTTGGAAACAAGATCTTGTTTCTGTTTTCTCTGTGATTTCACAGCTGTTTGTAGCACTTATTTACATGTGGCACAGTAGTATCAATCCCAGTAACAATCACTTCCAGCTTATTTGTAATCATCTTTGTGAACCCCTGATCTAGCATTTTCAGATGAAAAGTCTGGTATTTGGATCAATTAGTTTCTCTGTAGCCCTTTCCTGCCATGCACCATGCTGCCTGGTTCTTTATTTTCATATATATATATACACATTAATAAGATCCCCCATCAGCCTTCTCTTCTCTAGGATAAACCATCTCCACTGTCTCAGACTTTCCTCGTATGTGTGATGCTCCAGTCCTTTCATCATCTTTGTGATCCGTCACTGGACACCCCAGTATGTCCATGTCCCTTTTGTACTAGGGAGCACAGAACTGGACATAGAACTCCAGGTGCGGCCTCAGTAGTGCTGAGTAGAGCGGAAGGATCACCTCTCTTGATCTGCTGGCACTACTGTTTAGTGCAGCCAGGGTACCATTTGCCTTCTTTGCAGCAAGGACACATTGTTGGCTCATGTTCAACTTAGTGTTCACCAGGACCCTCAGGTCTTTTTCTGCAAAGCTTCTTTCCAGCTGGGTAACCTCTAACATGTACTGGTGCATGGGGTTTTTCCTCCCCAGGTGCAGGACTTTGACCTTCTCCTTGTTGAACTTCACAAGGTTCTTGTCAACCTATTTCTCCAGCTTGTCTCTTCCAGAACAAACACACACCTCAGAACATCTACCACTAACCTGCTGATAATAGTAAATTGGAATATGATATAAATATATCAGGATAAATAGGATAAATTGAGAATGACAAAATTTCTCTTTCTTTGTTTGAACAAAAACTCTTAGTGGAAAAAAGTTTTTCAGGTGTGTAGAAATGCAATGTACTGTCTCACCCTTAACCTTCAGTGTGGCTTTATGCTCTTCACACTCTTAGCTTGTCTCTGCTGTATTTGAAGTGAAAACTCCTTGTAGTAGGGATTTGTCCACTGCTTCGTCTCTCTGCAGCATGAAACTGCAGAGGTGGAGAGGGAAACACAATCTTTGTTGATTCAATAATAACACACAATTAACTGTATTACTTTTACTCCAGAAGTCCAGCCTCTTGACTAGTTTGGTTGAAGCTGGCCTATAAAACATGGTGTGCAGCTGGTTCCTTCCAACAGAGAGAATCAATGACATGGATGCTTTTAGTCCAGTGCAGTGTTCAAAGTTTATTTTCACTGCTGGATTTATAGAAGTTGTACTTTCATTTCACCTTCTTATCTCCCACTCATAGCACTGGGGTGGAAAAGGAGAGGCTGCCACTGTGAGAAGTCTATTTATATGTTACCGGCAGCAATCAGCAGGCTCCATTTTCCCTGGTCCTGCTGGAACCAGACAATGGAGATGCAGGGAATGGAAATGAAATCTGATGCTCAGGAATGGAGCAGAGATCTGAAGACCCAGCCTGTGTTGTAAAAAAAAACCCTTTTGTTTGCCCTTGTAGAACAAATAAGGGAAAGACTAGGGCAGGGAATATGTTCCACGTCTCATCTTGTCACAAATAGCAGTAATCAAACACATGTGGACTGGGAATGAATCTACAACTGAGGATAGCTCATGCTTACAGGCAACAAGTCTGTAAGCACCTTTGTGAGGGTACAGAAAGGGCAGGTCCTTGGTCTTGTGTAAAGCTTTAGTTTGCAGGACAATGATCCACTTGTACCACTGATGAGATGGTTATGAGATAAAAATGCACATGGGATTTATCAAAGAGATTTCTCACAGATCCATGGAGCAGGAAATTCACAGCTGGAGGCCTGGAAGTGATCTTTCATCAGGACAACACAGTGTTGCACAGGGCTGTTAGAGAGGACCCTGCAAGAGACACGGAACAAAAGTGGTACTGAAAGAAAATACTGAGATTGTCTCCTGGAGGCAAGAAAGAGAAAACATCTCATTTTGAAGGGTGGAGCCCAGAGGAAGTGAAAGAACCCAACCTCCAAAGGGCAGCTCTTAGAAAACAAAATGTACACCAAAAAACCTATCTACCTGGAGATTACACATGTAAGTAATTTCACCGTTGTGGAACCCAAATCAGAACCAAACATAGACACAATGCCCTGCAGTGACAGTGATATCCACCAGCACAGCAGTGCTGAGAGTTTCACGGAAAGATGATCAACTCCATGAAGTTTATAAGAACAGAGCACTGACCTGACAGTGAGATCTTGGGTGAGTTTCCTTGCTAGAGAAGTGTTAGATACTAACTCTCTGTGTTAACTGCCATAAAAAGGAAAGGGCCAGGCAAAGTCACTGGACCAGATCATAGTGTTTTTGCCTCATGCAAAATCCTGAGTTTTATCCAATTAAATATTGAGCCAAAATTAAGGTTCTGACTTGGGTTGGAACCAGTGAAGCTGCAAAGGGCTGGGTCCTTGCATCCAGTGACACCAGCATTTGGCAGATTGGGTGCAAGGTGGCTAAACCCAGTAAAGCCACAATGGACCATATGCTTTTCTGACTGAGCAACTATGTCGGCAGTGCAGACAAGTAATTTTTGGTCTGAGCAGCTGGAGGGATGCCTTTACAGGTGATAGTAAGAGGAAAATCTGCCCAAGAAGAAAGCTCCTGAGATCTGGTGCAGAAACTCCAGGTGCTGTGAAATACCAGGCAATCTGAATTAGCACAGTTGTTTTTAAAACAGAATTAAACTCACTTGGTGCCACTGAATATGGAGCCATCTTCCCAAATCCAGCCAGAGCCTGTGCTGTTGCTCAGTCCAATCCAGAAACAGCCTGTTTGAATACTCTTGAACAAGTCCTAGAAATATTATCAAATCACAAAGTGACTAATGACAGCCAGCCTAAAAATGGAGGTAAGGATAAATAAAGAGAACAGAGAGCATGACACATCCCCTTGCCTGACTTTCCTTAAGTGGCGACAATACTGCTTTTCCACACCTTCTAATCAGCCCTGCAGATCATAACTGGAATAACAGCTATGTGTACACTCACAAGGAAGTAAGTATGCTTCCAAGGGTCCCGGGCAGATTCTTAAAAGGACATTTCTCAAGGCAATATATGTGAACCAACTGCACCCCAGCCTCCTGGAGTTTTCTACACAGAAAATGTAGAAATGTCGGAATGTATGCTATTATTATTAATATTAATGCTATTATTATTAATATTAATGCTCTACCATACAGCTAGCTAGCAAGCTAATACAAAGTATTAACAATTAAAGATAAAATCAGGTCAGGGCAGAAAGTGCAGGCACTGTCAGATCTGTGTAAAAAGCCCAGGACCAAAGCTCATTAAATTTTATACAAACTTTCCTCCTACGTGTTTTCAATGTTCATTTCCTTTTGCCTAACCTTTAGCTCCTGTTTACTGCTAAAAGGTTACGCCTGCAACAGAAACTGAGCCCTGAAGTAAATTCTATCTACTCCCGCCAAAAAAAAAAGACTAAGACAAGAGAGAGCAGTTTGTTTTGTCCACATTTGCAATTAAACCAGACAAAAGCAACCTTTCAGTGGTATGCCTAGGCCCCATTCTTACCTCCCTCTGCCACAAAGCTTCAGAGCAGACATCTGCACACAGAAGCATTAACAAATCCCAGCTTTGTAAAATGGTGGAAATAGGAGTAGCCAGTTTTGCCAGTGATTTGGAGATGACTGTGCTTCCCTGGCAAAGGGAGGTTCAACAGTCACAGCCTTTGCATCATAGGACATGTATAACAGGATAGCTCGGAAAGTCTTGGGTATGTGAGGAAGTCTGAGCAGGGATAATGAGTAGCACTCTAGTAGCAGAGACAGTAGTAACAAAGCAGCCAGACCAGGGAGGCTTTCTTTATGCAGAAAAAATGGGCAACCTATGAAAAATGAGTATTTCCCAATATTTGCATAAGAAAGTGTGAGAGTCTGGTACATACTCCCAGTCAAGCAGAGTAAGCCCTCACAGAACATCATACAATGCACCTTCTGTCCAGGGACTGGAAGCTGTCCAGGTTCGTTGGACCTGAGCTAATAACCCCTTGCTTGTGCAAAACCAGATCAAGTATTTCTGCTCTACTTAGGCAGACGTGCCTCACCTTCCTAGTAATCAGTTCTACCCATTTCTTTAGGGATCATACATGCTCCTGTCCCTGGTGAGCACCTGCTGGAAAATGAGCAATGGAACGGACGGTTTCTGATTTCAGCAGCACAACTGAGGCTTTTTGGCAGAGAGAGGAAGTAAGCATTGAAAACAGAGTGAGAAAGAAATATCTGTGAATGAACACAGGGTCACTGAGCAGGAGCTGCAGCTGTTGCAGGAAGGAGATGCCCTGCTTTTGCACAGGAAGCATTTCTGAAGAGTGGGGACCTTCTGGTTTGTAGGCAATGAGTACAGAGACTGCTCGGTCTTCTCCTGTAATCTTTCGAATCAGCATTGTTGGGGCTAGGTGGGGATGTGGAGAGGGGCAGTGGAGAAGGCAGCCCCCTAACATCCTTCTGAGGATGATTCTGAGTAGCTGACGGTCCCTGTCAGCTACGGTCCCACTTCTCCTTTCTTCCCTTTGCTTCTTTGCCTGCTGAGAACTTCTAAGGTGCACACTGAAACGGGAAGTGCACTAAAACTATAGTCCCAGTCATTAATCCTTCCTTTCCTTTAAAGTCAAAATATTGCTGGAGTGACAACACTGCTTGGATGTCAATCACCAAGATATCTGCAAGGAAATGGAAGACCCTCAAAGAATAAGAGAACCATTACCATTTCGCTGGTGTCGCTGATCACCAGGAGATGAGCTACCTGTGCCCAGCAGGATTCCTGGCTGGAATGCCAGTCCTTCTTCTGCTTAGAGAAGGAGTAGCAGCTCCCTCTGTAGGCTACCCACTGCTCAGGGCAGGGCGGGCGGGAGGCACCTGTAAAGAAATCAAAACATGGGCTTTTCTCTACTGTTAACAAACAGAAAGACACTTCTCAGCAAGGAATTTCTGAAAAGCAACTCTTCTGGAGCGTTGGAATGCAGAAAAGAGAAGTCAGGATAAGCATTTAAAAATAAGAATGCATGAACACTGAACTTCAGGTCCTCTGTACAATTTCCAAATCTTTGTACAAGAGTCACATGCACTCTGATGCTGATGCAACCCGCCCTTCCCCAACACCCCACTTTGGGTTTCCTCTGAACTACTCAGATACTTGAGAATCAAAATTGGCTATCTGAAACAAAATTGAAAACAAATGACACTCTGGCTGTGCAAAAAGTAAGGGAAAAAAACTACGTTATTCTGTGGGTACGGTGTGATCAGGTGAATGGATTTTAAGCAAAAGTGTTACAGACCTTGTGTATTTGTTCTATAGTTTACCACCATAATTACAGCAGATAAGTCTACAAAAAACATTTCCATATGTTTCACTGCACTTTGCCACAGGATGGGGGCATGCACAAGGAATATATTCTTCAAAATATTCTGGATAGGCAGTGGGTACTTAAGGTTGGTAGAAACCTAGAACAGCTTCTGATTTAACCCCATATAAGAGAGTTCAGTATCTGAACACCTGTGCTTAGAAAAGTTTCCTGTCTTTTGCTCTTGGTTGCTCACCCTCAGTACCCCATTGTGCACTTACTCATCTTCCAAATCAAAACAATCACTAGGGTGATGCTCAGTATCCCAAAGCCTATAGCCAAGCCTGGTACAACTGCTGGCCGCAGACAGTGAGCTGTAAAAGAGAAAAGAAACCACAGTGAACAAGAGCCACATGAAAATTTATACTGGTTTTAGGTAGCTTGCTTGTGTTCTGGGCATTTCCATAAGGATCTGAACTAATTAAAGTATCCTTGTCTTGTCTGCATTCTGCACATTGCTGCCATCCTTGTCCCTGCCTAGCCTCCCCAGGGCCTCCACACACCCCTGCCAGCCCGCCCAGGGTCTTGTTTCAGCTTGGCCCAGGGTCATCAGTCCTGACCTGAGCTTCCCAGGAGGTGCACCTGTCTCCAGGTAAGCCACAGATCTGCCCCTGCAGGGCCACAGAGCCAGCTGGTCCAGCACCTTCAGTGGCTGACCCAGGAGAGGAAGCACCTGCCCCAAGTCAGCTGGAGCCCCCCAGGCACCATGTGGCACCTCGCACACACAGGAGCCTCCCAGTAAGCTTGTTCCTGCCTCAGCATTAAAGCTCAGAGTGGAAACACAGAGCTGCACTGCCACAGCCACCATGTTCCAGTTTAAACATAAAAAGAAACCCAAGGTCTTTCCCCCAGCTCTCTCAGCAACAGCAACAGGTTTAACTTCAGTATCCTGTTCACAGGCTTAGACAGAGTCATGTTGCATCTTCCCGGGATGCTTCCAAGTCAGTCCTATGCTCTCATCTGCCCCTCCAATGGTGGAATGTCAGGATGGGAGGGCCAGCCTTGAAGACCTTGGGATGCCCCTCCAGACTTTCACCACCACTGTTTGCTGTTCACTTGCTGCCTGTGGCAGAGGGTGGCTCTTTGGGGCAGCCTCCACCACAGCCCACCACAGCTTCCTTTCAAAGGTGTGACAGAATTGCCATGTAGAGATCTGCTTATGCACAGCACAACATGATAACCTCCAGGCTACAACTTGCTTTCCGGTTGTCATCTCCTGAAGCTGAAAGGCATTCACTTCACATAAACTGTCTGAAATCTCAGCACTAAAATTGCCTCTCTCCCAGGTTGAGAGGATGACACTTACTGCCATGGATGAGCTCCAGGGGTCTTTGGTTTGTTTGGTTTATTAATCTCAGCATAACACCTGCACAGACAATAGGACTTTCTAAGAAGCACTAAATGTGCAGCTAATGGTTACTGATGTTGATGAACCCAGGATTTCCCTGTGATTTTCCTTTAAGCTCATGTACCATGTCCTGCTCTTATGGTGCTCCAGAGTCTTCTACCCAAATCCAGTGGCAAAGTCCCTAGTGGAGTACATGAAAAGTGAGGTGATCTCTCTCAGTTGTGTCACAAGACCCAAAGAAACATAGCTGTACTTCCTAAAAAGGGTAGAAGTCTAGGGAGTAAGATGGAATGAGGGGAAGGATAGCTTTAACAAAAGACAATACTACAGAATGTACATTGAAAACTTGGTAGAAGAAGGGCTGTGAGCAGAATGTTGAAGCAATAGGATACAAAATACACAGGAAAGACAGAGAGGACTGTTTTCTGCTCAAGTAAAATTACAGTCAAATTGGGTTAATTAAGAAGTAACGTAACAGTAACGTAACAGTAACAGCATTCACAAAGACTAGGCAAATAGTACTAAATGCATAGGGTTGGAATTATATTTTGGACTGCCAGACAAGGATGGTGATAGGACTCGTGAACTGGCAAAAAAAAAAATCAGAACAACTATGAAGAAAGCACGGTGATTCCAAGCATCAATTAATCACATTAAATTACACAAAAGCCATGTCAGGGCATGATGCTGAGATTGAATGCTTAGACATTGTAAATAGGCACCTCAGAGAGCAGCGAGCTAGGATACATGGAAAGCAAAGCAGCTCGTGACTGCCCTGAGCTGTGCTCAGGCCACCCAGGTCACCATGGCTCCATCCAGCAGCTTCTCTGCTACAGTGAACACAAATACACTGAGATTCAACAGAGCCAAACAACAACAAAAACAACAAGAGGCAATGTGGTATAATAATTTCAAAATGGAAAACTACAGGAAAATGAAAAAGTTTGTCAGAGAGAAATTAAAAGGCACAGCTAAAAGAACAAAATACTTGGAAGCAGTAAGGGAGACTTTTTTTAAGGATCTGTCACTGGAGCCTGAAAACAAATGCACATTACATATCAAGAATATTGTGGGAAGGACAAAGAAAGACAGCGCTAAAACAGAAGAGAAAGAGACTTCACTTAAAGACAAGAATGCATGCTTTAAGCATTGGAAGCTTTGTCCAAATTGTAGACTAGATCAATAAGTTAACAAAAATTATTATTTTTTTTAATCTTAGAGTGATTTGCAGGCTTACTGGTTTTAAGATCAGTTTCTGGTTTATAGAAATATATTTAGACCTGCAGTTTGGCTAAAAGAAGTTTCTAAGGTAACAAGGGATAGTGTGAGAGAGCTTTGTTGTAAGCATCATTCTTTTGGTAGAAAGATCTCTCCTAAGGTAAAGGTTTTGTCATGTTTCCTGAAGCCTGCAGCATCTTCTAGCTGCCCCACTTGTAGTTAAAAATAGCAACATTTCTTTTTCAATCCTTGTTAAAGAACAAAAAAAAAAAAAATCTCTTTTCACTTACAAAATACAGAAAGACTTTTCAGTTACAACCTACTCCTCAGCTTCATGCAAGAGGTCAATGGGAGAACTGAAGGACTTGAACTGGGTAGCTGTTCTCTCTGCCGGCCCCTGTTCCTCTTGTAAGGTCACCTTTGTGTCTCTGGTGATGTGGGGTTTGCCATTTGATTAAGCCTCAAGTGGATGGAGTCAGTCCGAGGTTGAGGGTAGGGCAGAGCTGATTGTCTGCAGATTACAACTCATAACTAAGTAAAAAGGGGATAAATATCCGTCAAAACACAATTCTTTGTTCCAAGACCACATTTCTGAAGATTTGCACTTCCACTTCCCTTCCTTGCTTGCTTCTCAAATAAAGCGGTCTCCTTCATCCTCCAGATCACTGTTCCAAATTTTAGGGAAAACTACTTCCAGGATAAGGCAACTGGGATGAGTCAGTGAAACGGTTAATGCTTAAATGTCAGCATCGGGCATCCCTGCTGGTGCCTCCTGGCAATGAATAGAGCCGTTCACCCTCTATTGTTTCAAACCAATTGCAAAAGAAAAAGGAACTGACTCGACTTGGCATCAAAACAAAATCCCATGGCACCTCCACAATCAGAGCTGTGGGAGAGTTCAGTTCTTAAAAATGAGAAATTATGCCATTAGATGATTTTGGGAGGAACAAAGAGAGTGAAAGGAGCTAGTCATATAGAAGCATTAAAGCTGAATTTGAGCCTCACTTGAGCTGCAGTGATCAACCCAGGGAAGTGGAATAAAAATTTTCATAAATCAGGATTTTTACCGCTTGCAAAAGGAAGTCTCTGCAGTTCTCTCTTTTTAAAACAGGTTCAAGAGTTTGTGCTTGATCCTCAGCCCCTGGAGTACATGTGAAGCTCTTGTAGAAAAGGAAGGAAGAAGTACTTTAGATGAGTTTGAAACACAGGAGGGAAATCTGAACGGAATATCCAGAAATATTTTCATGTAGTTGTTCAAGGAACTGTGGAAGAGTCTCACCAAGGCAAGGGAGAAGTGGACTGGTGGATGTTCAATCTAAATATCCAATGTTACAGTTTTCTAGTATACAAAACACCCAGTTAGTTCTGTCAGAGCTCTGGAGAAATTACTGTGATATGCTGCATTCATCTGCAAGCAACATGACCTGATATTTTTAGGTTTGGGAGTCCAGATTCAGTTCAAAAACTGAAAGCTGATAGCATTTTATAATTCCAAATCTTCTAGGACAATCTGAAGAATATCATTATACTGTCCTGAGAAGAGGGGCTAAAGAAACTTTAATAGATATGGCATTTATTGATTATTGCTGTGCATGCTAATACAAATGGCACTTCATGCTTTGCTAACTAGTTATTGTAAAAACTATCTGAGGGGGGGGGGAAGTCTTGCATTCCCCAACCGAGGGGCCTTGCTTTGTGCTTTGAACTCTTTATCTGAAGCAAGAAGTCCTGCACCTCCTGCACAAGGATAGTCCTGATAAGAACCAAGGGGCCTCCTTCAAGAACCAGCTAAAACTGACCAAATGACTTCTTGATACCCAAATGACCTCTTGGAACTAATTCTAATACCCAAATGACTCCTTGGAACTAATTTTAATGCGAAGCGGGGATAGCTCATGCATATGTATAGGCGTGTTTTTTTAACTTCATGTATATGTAACACTTGGTTGCATAAATTCAAAGTGAATTGCCATGTCAGGTGCGCACGATTTTGGCGGGACTACCCCCCGTGCCGCCCGGCGCCGAATAAACATACCTACTTTACAATCTTACAGATTGTGGAGTCCGTTTTCTGCACGTCAGTCCCACATAGCTCCCCTCGGTTCATGCCTACCTCAGTATGGGAGCAGCATGACTACCTAAGGTCAGGGAGGAGGATTTGAGAAACAAGGGTCCTGTCCTTGGCTATGGCACAGAACTGGTTACTCACTGTTACTACAAACATGTCACATAGGTTAACAATGTCTTAAATGATGGCTGGACTGATATTTTGGTAGCGTGGCATATCTAGGGCTCTCTGGAAGCCAGACAGAAGACAGCTAGGGCAACTCTTCATTTTTGAGGAGTCCATGAAAGCCAAAACCAGTTGGTTTGACCTGAGGACTGATCTATATACCTGTGATATACCTATGATACTGAGTCACAGGGATGACTTGGTAGCAAGGGTGTGCATTTGAAAACAGAGGTACCTGACAGCATATCTCCTAAAACTGATGACAGCAGGGACAGAGTTGAAAACAAAGATCTAAAGAAAGGTACTTAAACTACACTCCTTAGGGCCTCCTTGCATGCAGAAGAGAGCTGGGAAATGATAAAATAATACACACAGAAAGTATGTTCAAAGATCATCTTCCTTATTTTACACCCTCTGACTTCAGCTCAAAAAGATGAGAGTGCATAAAGGAATTTGGAGAGGAGGAATATTGAAAAGAAAACTGCAAACATCTCAAAAGGGCATTGGGTAATCCCCACCTCCAATAGGGTGCAAGTGAACACGAATGGCAGGGAATAAAGGGATGTCCCTGTTTTTTTCTGATGCAACAGAAAACACCATTTCTGATGAAAACACATGCAAAAAACAAGACTGCCTTCCAAGCAGATGGAGTGCGATTACCGGATAGGAACTTGGGGGTTTCTGTGCTGGGTTTGTTTCCACAGTGCAGGCAGCAGTAATAACCACAGATGTATGCAGTTATTCTGATCAAGGCACAGAAATCTTGTATCCCAGAGCAAGAGCCCTCTTTGCTGTAACAGCTCTGAAAAAAAGCTAAGGACAACTATTAGTGTTGCAGCCAATGCAACACAACTTATCTAAAGTACATGGGCATTTAGAGGAAAAGCAATCCACTCGTGGGAAGGAGATACTTATGAAGAATAATCACCAATGCAACATCTCACCCTTCTAAGGTGGTATTTCTCAACTAAGCAGCAAGAGAAATTGCTCAGTGTGACATTTGCAAGGCCTGAACAGGGGGAATGGAACAGAAATAAGGAAAGAGAAAATTTAAGGAAAGCACTAAGAAAATCTTGCTGACAGTAAAATACCCTGCACAATTGTCTCAAGGCAAAAGCTGAAAATCTTCCCACTAGTAAAACTAGAACAGAGAAAACACAGGAAAAGTTGTATCACAAAAGAATCCTGCAGAGCCCCACGGGAGATCGACTAGATGATCTCATATGCCTCCTCTGTCTCTGATCTCTGATTAGCATATTCCTCTAATTTATCTGTACTCACATCTTGCCTGTCCTTCAAAGAACTATTGCAGACAATCTCTTATTGCTGACAAGCAGACAACTTTAAAGCTGCAAACCTCTTTCAGAGAAAAGGATGCCTGGGTTGAATGCCCAGGAGTAAACACCAAAAGGAGTCTGATGGAGAGTTGGAGGGGAACAATGCTGGGTCGCTGACCCATCAGCTTTTATCATAGTAAAATATGGTAATTTTAAAACCAAAGCAATAGCACCGTGAGCTGGTACTCAAAGTCGGTGGCCAGCTCAGAGTGTATTTGTTAGATCTTGTTTTCGCTCAAAATATTTTTTTTTGTTGTTGACCTACCTCATCCTGCTTCCTTACCTCCCCTTTCCCATCCAGGTTTGACTCTCGGTGGAGGATTCTGAGAGAATTTGACAGAAGTATAAATTATTTCTTCACTCATGTCGGCTGCAGAAGTTTCTGATATGCTTCCCTCCATGGCAAAGCAAAGAGTGTGTATGACAAGATGTTTCAATCAGGCTGTTGAGCGACATTCAGAAGACAAGAAATGTGAAGTTGCAACCTCTATCTCCAGCTGCTCAAAATAAACAAATTTATAACAGAATGGAGAGCACTGAAAGTGCAACAACTTCAATTTCCTAACTTGGTAAGGGATGTCTTAAAAACAGCCATCAGTGGAAAAGGTGATTAATCACAAAGTGCATGTATGGGTATTCTAACTGTTGCAAATGCAAGGGGCTGTGATTTACATTGTTGTAGTAATTTAAGAATGTGTGTTGCTCTGATGAGCTCCTTCTCAGGACAGAAGCAGGTGAATAGCGAGAGCACAAGGTGAAAGGTGAGATAAACACAACAAACTGGCAGCCCAGCTCCTGTCAAAAGGGAAACAGAAATGGACAGCATAGGTTTGAGAAGGAAGCCTTGTGAGTTTTGGACAATTCTACTGGGAACTCTATCTGCACCCAACACCCAATGTGAATGGGCTTGAGACACAGATAGGCATTGAGAGCTGGCATCCCTCAAGACCCTCTGAGTCAACACCTCAACAGCATCAGTGCAAGAGAGACATGGACATAAGAGAGAGAGTCTGGAAAGGGGCCACAGAGATGATGACAGGACTGGACCATCTCTCATATGAGGAAAGTTTGAGAAAGCTGAGACTGTTTAGCCTGGAAAAGAGATGACTTGGGGAGGATTTTATTAATGTATATGAATACCTGTAGGGAGGGTACAAGAAGAGCCAGGCTCTTTTCAGTGTTTCCCACTGACAGTACCAGAGGCAATGGGCACAAACTGAAATGAAGGAGGTTCCCTCTGAACATCAGGAAACACTTTTTTACTATGAGGGTGATTGAACACTGTCATGGGTTGGCTGGAGAGGTTGTAGGGTCTCCATCCTTGGAGAGCCCTATGGACACGGTTCCGGGCAGCTGGCCGTAGATGGTCCTGCTTGAGCAGGAGGGTGGACCAGAGTGGAGAAGTGAAGCCTGCTGGGGAAGAACTAAGAGCTCTGATGTGTTTTACGATTTTCTCTGAAATATCAGCAATAAGCTGAGTTCTTAGTTTGGATAGGAAATGGAGAGGAAGTGATTGCACCGTAGGAGGGTGTGCAGGCAACACATTGTTAATAGCTAAGTGTAAATATAAATAAATCTGACCTCTGCATTCAGACCTCTGTGCCATACTCCCAGTGGAATCAGCAGCAGGACGCAAATCACAGCAGGAATAAATTGATCAGTTTTCCTGGAGCCAACAATGCTCCTTCCCAATTTCTCACTACTGAAACAGCATAGCATAGGGAAGCCATCTAAATTCCTCTCAAAGAAGTGGCTTCTCCAGCATTTTGACAAGTTCAGTAAATGTGGCAATTCTTTCTTAACTAACAGATGCAAAAGCCTCAGAGCTCTGGTGAAGAACATCCATCCTTTCCAAAAACAGAGCGCTGGAAAATGAACTTTCTTACCCACAACAAGGGCATGACTTAAGAAGATAAATACCCTTTAAATATGTCAGCCTCAAATCATTTATAGCTTTATTAATCATGCTCAAGATGCTTAAGTCCATCAACCTTGTGTGTGATCAGCTGGATGTGGAATTACTCTGTAGAGGCAAAACTTGCAAGAGCTGGAAGAAACATCTTTATCCCAAAGCATAAGAAAAGAGCATGTCAGGCAGGAACAAAATTGGAAGAGTCAAAGCTGGCAGCTCATGGCTTGGACAGGTGTACCCTGTCATGGATTGAAAACTAGCTGAATTGCCAAGCCCAGAGAGTTGTGCAGAATGGAGTTAAATCCAGTTGGCGGCCAGTCACAAGTGGTGTTCCCCAGGGCTCAGTGCTGGGGCCAGTCTTGTTTAATATCTTTATCAATGATCTCAATAAGGGGATTGAGTGCTCCCTCAGTAAGTTTGCAGATGACACCAAATTGAATGAGACTGTCAATCTGCTCAAGGGTAGGAGGGATCTGCAAAGGGATCTGGACAGGCTGGACTGATAGGCTGACGTCAATTGTATGAGGTTCAACAAGGCCAAATGCTGGGTCCTGCACTTCAGTCACAACAACACTACAGGCTTGGGGAAGAGTGGCTGGAAAGCTGCCCAGTGGAAAAGGACCTGAGGGTGCTGGTAGGCAGCTGGCTGAACATGAGCCAGCAGGGTGCCCACATGGCCAGGAAGGCAAACAGCATCCTGGCTTGCATCAGGAACAGTGCAGGCAGCAGGAGCAGGGAAGCGATCGTGCCCCTGTACTCAGCACTGGTGAGGCCAGTTGCGACAGGGGAGGTTTAGGTTGAATGTTAGGAAGCACTTCTTTACTGAAAAAGTGATCAGTTGCTGGAGCAGGCTGCCCAAGGAAGTGGTGGAGTCACCATCCCTGGAGGTATTCAAAAAAAGCGTAGATGTGGCACTTCAGGACATGGTTTATTAGGCATGTTGGTGTTGGGTTGATGGTCGGACTTGATGATCTTGGAAGTCTTTTCCAACCTTAATGATTCTATGATCCTATAAACACTGGTCTCCCTTGCTTATTTAACAAGTCACTCTGGGGGTATGTGGTGGGGCTGGCACAGTCCAAGGACAGTGACCACCTACTGCCTCCAGCAAGCAGGAGCGAAGGGACAGGCAGGCCATGGCTCCGTTACGCTGGGCTGTGTTTCACCATTACTGATGTATGCACCTGCCCACAGGTGACCTGAACCCACATGAGGGCCTGAAGGGAGAGTTCGGCTTCCAGGTCGAAAAGTTTCAGCGTCCCTCGACGACAAGAGTCTCAGACAGGCCCCGCACTCAGATCCCCCCCTTCGGACCGAAACACCGGGGGTCCCACCCCTTCGGACAGCGGAGAGGCGGGGCGACGGGGGTGGGGCGTGCTTCTCCGCCATCGGCCGGAGCGTCTCCCGCCTCGAGCCGCGCGCCGCACGGGCGCTCGGCTGGGAGAGGCTAGCCGGCGGGCGCTTTCTGCTGGCCCTCATGGTTCATTGGAAGAGAAGGCGAGGGGAGGCGGGATCTTCACGTCTCTTTTCACCGCCTATTGGAAGGAGAAAGGGGCGGGCTCCGGAGCCGCCCCTATCATATGCTGGGGCAGGCCTTAGTAGTCGTCCTTTTCTCTCATTCGTTGAGAAATCGCTAGTGGGCGCAGCGACGCCGGCGGCTCCCGTGCTCCCATTGGCGGAGGGGACCAGTTCCGCCTTGCCCTTCCTGCTTCCGGTTTACGGCGCGGGCGGGCGATTGAGGGTGGGCTGCCTGGACCGCGCGGGAGGCTGGTGTCGTTCGTGCCTGCGGTCCCCGCGCTGCCCCGTCACGGCTGGGCGCGCAGCATGGGACGCTCGTGAGCGGCGGGTCGCTCTTCCCGAGGGACGGCGCGGCAGGGCGGGGGCCGGTGCGGCAGCAGGTGGGTGCGGCGGGGCGAGGCGGGCCCCTGCCGGCCGAGGGCCGAAGAGGCCAGCGAGAGGGAGGGAGGTGGAGAGCCGGCGGGGAGGCGGGGTGGTGCTGAGGCCGCCGCGGGGGTGAAACCGCGCTGTGCCCTGGGCGGGCGGCCCGGTCCCAGCACCGGGCAGTGGCAGCCGGGCTGCGGAACTGTCAGCCGGAGCAATAACTGGCCAAGGGAAGGAGAACAGCGTTGTTGTGTCGCTATTTATTTCAGTCTGCATGTGAGTGAAGCGTTTGCCAGTAAGTTGCCCAGAGAAGCCGTGGCTAGCGCTGCGGACAGGGTTCTGCCTTTGGTCTTGTGAGGGACAAATCACAAGTTTTTCTGTCATGGGCTTCCTCATTTCAGTGTGTCTGACCTCGTGTATTTGAGTCTGACCTCCGTGGCAATCAGAGAGCTGGCTTGGCAGCTGTAAGCTGTCACAATGGGGTCTGCAGGGGTTGGGGGGTAATCATTATGTTCTGCAAAACAGGCTATCCCTCTAGCAGGCAGGCTGTCTGGCTGCATCCAGGTGCTTATTTAGTTGCCAGTTTGTCAGTTGCTTTCTGCCAGCATCTGGAGCTTTACTGAAATCTGTGATGGGAGAAGCAGAGGAGAATCTGTTGAGCCACTGTGGTTGGCTGCTGCAATCATTGAATGCTTCATATGTAATTTTAGCATGAACCTGAAAGCCAAATCTTCTGGATTTCATTATTATCTCCATTACTGCCTCTTCAGTTGGATCTTACATAGTTCCCTCCTTTCTTTCTTTTGTTGAGTAAACATAAGAAAACTGTTCTGTAAAGTTGCAGCTTAGCATTATTAAACACTTTCAGATTCTCAGCTAAAGTGAGCTAAGGTGCGGTTGACACGCTGGAGGGAAAGGATGCCATACAGAGGGGCCTTGACCGGCTGAGAGGTGGACCCATTAAGTTCAACAAGGCCAAATGCAAGGTCCTGCATGTGGGCTGGGCAATCCCAGGCACAAATAAAGGCTAAGTAGAGAATCAATTGAGAGCAGCTCTGAGGAGAAGGACTTGGGGTGTTGGTTGATGACAAGCTCAACATGAGCTGGCAATGTGCACTTGCAGCCCAGAAAGCCAATCATGTCTCAGGCCGCATCAAAAGAAGCATGATCAGCAGGTCAAGGGAGGTGATTCTGCCCCTCTGCTCTGCTCTTATTAGACCCCACCTGGAGTACCGCATCCAGTTCTGGAGCCCCCAACATAAGAAGGACATGGAGCAGTTGGAGGGGGTCCACAAAGATGATCAGAGGGCTGGAGCACCTCTCCTATGAGGACAGGCTGAGAGAGTTGGGGCTGTTCAGCCTGGAGAAGAGGAGGCTCCGGGGAGACCTGATAGCGGTCTTCCAGTACCTCAAGGGGGCCTACAGGAAAGCTGGAGAGGGACTTCTGACAAGGGCATATAATGATAGGACAAGGGATAATGGCCTTGAACTGGAAGAGGTTAAATTTACATTAGATATAAGGAAGAAATTTACAATCAGGGTGCTGAGGCCCTGGAAAAGGTTGCCTGGAAAAGTTGTTGATGCCTCATCCCTGGAAGCGTTCAAGCTCAGATTGAATGGGGCTTTGAGCGACCTGGTCTAGTGGAAGGTGTCCCTGCCCAAGGCAGGGAGCTTGGAACTAGATGATCTTTAAGGTGTCCTGCAACCCAAACCATTCTATGATTCTATGCAAGTAGTGCTAGAAAGGTAACATAGTTATAACTATTAAGATTAAGGCATTTGAACAAATAGAGCCTGACTAATCACAGTGGCTCTTCTATGCAGGCTCTTCACACAGGAGCTGGAAAGAGGATTGATTAGAGGTCAGGTAAATAATTTTCTGCTGACTGGTGTCTTGGTGCAGTGCAGTAAGAAACAATGGCTTATGCCTGAAACTTACTCTAGTGTTCAGCCTGTTGGGCTCTGCTCTGGCTGACTCAATGCTAATTAATATGCTCAGCAGCAAAAGTTCTTGTGGTCCTGAGGCAAATCTTGGAAAATAATCCCAAATCAGCCCCATTAATTGTCTTTGACTGGGCAAGATATGCCGATTTATGGTCTCTTGAGAACTGTGAGATGTTTCTAGATTTTGACTTCTCCTTTTTGCAGTTAGGACTAAGGAAGTGACCATCATTGACTCCATGACCCTGAAGTTAGTTTGCAGGGGGCTAAAACAGTTAATCCTCTATGTTCTTTATGTTGTGAGTCCAGGATGTCATCATCTTGCCATACTTCTGCTGTGCTGGCTGTCTTCATGGCCTTTGCTGTCAGTGTGGGAGCTGAACAGTCGAAAGAGGGGAGCTGTGATGTGATTGGTGATGAGAGCAGCGAGTCGCAAATGGAGAGAGCCCTGCTGAAGAAACTAGAGCCCCTGAGCCAAATGAGGTACAGTACAACACCCTGCAAGGCTTGGGGCTGTGCAGTGCCCACGCTTAGGCTGAAAGGAGAGGAAGATTTAGGGCCAGGCTGCAGATTGGGCACCCCCATTAGTATGGGCTCTGACTGGTTTCCAAATCTTGAGTGTCCACTGCTCTGAGCCTTGTTCTTTGTAATCCTATGGGCTGTCTGTTCTGTCTTCTCCCGGCTGCAGGTTTAACGTGACAGTGGAGAAAGACAAGACGGAAAACTACATCTACCATTTCAGGGTGTGCAGGGAGGTCAACAGCACCTTGCACGATTTTGGTGGCCTGGTGCAAACAGATAGACAGAGTGGAAAGACCACAGTGATAGGAAGAATCAATGAAACCCAGGTCTTCAATGGAAGTAAGATACCACTCAATACTTTTCTTAACTCGGTATCTGCCTTTTTTCTCCTGATTTGGATTTGCAGTGCATATTGTTTCTGTCTTGGCAGGTGATTGGATCATGCTGATTTATAAAGGAGGTGATTCATATGGCAGTCACTGCAGTGGTGAGAAGAGAAGAGCTGTGATAATGATTTCTTGCAAGCGGGGAGTTACAGCGGTGAGTGACACATAGGGGAGAAGAAAAGCAGGAGTTTGCCAGACAAATGGTGGTTTATAAGCAAAAGGGCTTTGAGGAGGCAGCAAGGTTTTCTGTCTTCCAGTGTCTGTTGCTAGCTGTACTAACAGTGATAAAACTGTCTTCTGGTGAAGTTCAGCATGTCTGATTGTATTTTTACATGACTTAACTTTTCCCAAACTGCAGAGTTCATTCAGCATTATTTCAGAAGAGCGGGAAAAGGAGCAGGACTGTTTCTACCTCTTTGAGATGGACAGCAGTGTAGCTTGCCCAGCTGAGGATTCCCACCTCAGCATTGGCTCCATTCTACTGATCACGTAAGTCATTGGAGAAGCTTTATGTGTCTGGGCCATAATCTCTAGTGCCATTTGGAAACATAGCAAATACTGTATGAAACTAGATAATTGCAGTATACCTATCCACAGCCACCCTTAGATGTTCTTATGCCTGTGAGCTTTTTGCACAAAAGCTCTTGCTCAAGGCATGATGCTGCAGAGCTGCTCTGTTCCCTGTAGGCGTCCTCCTTCATAATTTACAGACAAGTGCACTGAAATATGGAAGACGTGACTTCCTAAAATTGTACAACAGCTCTTTGCCAGAGCTAGGATTCCAAACTAGGAATCTTGACTCGTTTTCTCTGTATTTAGAAGCACTACTCCATGTAATGCTGCTGACAGATTTCTATCAGCAGATCAATATTTTGGGGATCTTTTCTGGTCTGGTCTTTGTTTATAGCTCTGTTCTTGAGTGGTGCTCAGCTACTTGCTCCAATATCAATTGGAGGCAGGTAGCTGGCTGGGAGTAGGTTCTCTATAGGATTTCATCAGCTTTGATATTTGGTTTTGTTGTTTTTTGGGTTTTTTTTGTTTTGTTTTTTTGGTTTGTTTTTTTTTTTTTATTCTGCCCTCCAGGTTTGCTTCACTGATTGCAGTCTACATCATTGGTGGGTTCCTCTACCAGCGCCTTGTAGTGGGAGCAAAGGGCATGGAGCAGTTTCCTCACTTTGCCTTCTGGCAAGATTTAGGCAATTTGGTGGCGGTGAGTGAAAATGCCTATATATCCCCGGCCTGGCCTCTATGTTAGGATAGGAGAAAATGGCATCTGCCTTGTCTTTGTGGACTATGTCTCTTAGGTAGACTTACCACCAGGGTAGTTTGCCTTGAGACAGAAGAGGAGGATATCTGTTTTATTTTTGAGTACTCTATTTTTGAATTCTTGCTAAGACTGATTCCCTGATGATGTCCTGCAACTGCTACATATCAGAGTACAACACATGTTCATTGGTGGTTAACACTTTCCAGGTAGGAATGTTAAGCTGGGGACTGTGAAATGTTCATGTCAGATGCCTTGAAACCTTTCCTTGGTCATCATAGGCCGTGTCATTTATCCTCCTTGCTCATCTCGGCCTGATCTTGTTGCATATTATTAATTGGTATGCCCAGAGCTTTCAAGACCGAGTAGGATGTCTGTATGTGTGCTTCTCTTGTCAAGACAAGTTTTGGGGACTTGTCACAGATAGCACAGGTATAGGCATAATCCCTTAGCAAAAGAGGAATCACAGAAGCTACTTTGCTTTGGATGCTGAGTCAATTGCATGCAGTCTGATTCTGGTGAATATCCTGTGCCTGTAGGATGGCTGTGACTTTGTCTGCCGATCTAAGCCTCGAAGTGCACCAGCTGCTTACCGTGGTGTGGGTGATGACCAGCTGGGAGAGGAGTCTGAAGAACGGGATGACCACTTGCTACCAATGTGATAGGTTTCAACACTGAGTTCTTTTCTCCCCATCTCCCCAGTGCTTGTTTAGCCAGGTGCCTCCCAGCCAGGTTTCCTTCTCTCGCTTCTGATTTTCTTCACACCATTTGCTTTCACTGTCTCTGATGTGTCAAGTCCCATGGATGCCTCTAGGTGTGAACAGTACTGGTCCTTGATGGCATGTCTTATGAATATAAAACTGGTTTAGGTTTGTAAAAACGCAGCAGAGCTTGAGGTGGGGAAGTGCTGAGAGTTGAGTACAAGACAGCAAGAAAGCAATATAAGTATTCAGCACTAAGCAGGAATGGAAGATGAATTATTGAGATGAATAAAAGGGTCATGGGTCAGTGTAGAAAGCCGGGGGGAAAAGGAGGCCATGGGTTAAAACGGCTGCGGCTGTAGGAGAGATCTTTGCTGTCTTCTCCCCTACTCCCACCTAGGGTTTACAGGATCTGTAAGACACTGGAATTATTTTTCTTATGAATGCATTTTCAGTTTTTCTAGCTTCTATGCTGTTTTGCACCGTTTCTGCCAGCATAACCTACAGAGTGCTTTATGGCAGACTCTGTGGAAATGGAAGAGGCATTAGCACCTCTGCAGTCTTTTCTTTTTCTGATGGTAGTATGTTGAAGAGTACACACCAGTTTCCTTCAACAGATGTAAAGGGATGCGTGCCATCCTCTCAGACTGGAGACAGGCAATGCTATAAAACTATAGGAGTTAAATACAGTTTTGTGACTTTCTAGTTCAGTCAAAATATTGTCTCTGTCTTCTCAATCACTGAGAAGCAAATAGGAATGATGTGCTGCTAAGTAAAGGGAATGTTTACTGAAACTGACATCAAGGCAAAATGAGACAGGTAGTTGCTGCTTGAGGTCTGCTGTAAAGCTTCCCAAGGTGATTGCCCGCACAGCTCAAGTCACTGTGATTTTATGCTCTACAAAAGTTCATTGTTTTGCAGCAGGTTTTCCTGTGAAGCTACCAGAACTTATTTTTTAAAAAAACAATAGAAACCCAGGATAAGAATGCTAACACATCATTGTCCCCATAAGCATGGTACAGACCGATTTGGGGACACTTGCCCTGTGCAGATAGTACTCTGGTACTGCTGCTGGCTGGGAGTGAGACAGATCTCCTGGGGCCCTGGTGAAAAGCAGGTACAGCTGAGTTCTTAAGGCTTAATGGGAGCCTTCAATAATTTGGCACCTTGATTCCCAATGGCTTTTTACTTGAGGGGCCAGACTAAACAATCCCATTCTGCCCTATTGTTTGGTGAATAAACAAGCCACTACTGTTAACAGCCGAGTACTGACAAGGTTCATGTATTTTTAATACTGCCAAAGCAGTCTGAACAGTGACACTGAGGGAAAAGGGGCAGCCCTCCTTCCTTCTGGATTTGAAGTAGGCAAAAAATTTCTGCTTTCTTTTGACTTTTGTTACAGTCTCAGTCTCTCTCATAACATGGGAGAAATAGAAAGTCACTAAGTCTGTTGTTACTGTTTATCAGTGTGGTGTTTAAGGTAATTTTTTTTTGTACAAAATACAACTTTCAAAAATAAAATGACCAAAAAACCTGGTGAAGTGTTGTGCTGATATGACAGGATTTCTTTGGTGCCAGAACATCTTATCCAAAAGGGTCCTTAGTGTGTGGTGCCTTGTGCCTGTCTGAACTACTCTTTCCTAGAATGGATCTCATCTTCTTAGCGTATGGGTTTTTTGCTGCCACCTTGTACCACATCTTTCAAAACTGAAATGTTAAAAGCTCAGATAGTTACGGAGGGGAAGACTGTCCTATGCTCTATATTTTTCTGCAACAATAAAAATCAAAACTTTTTGATAAAGGTTGTATTCTTCAAACACTAGGTTAACATTCAGGTGGGGGAGGGTGGTTAAAAAGCAGCCAGTCCTGCAAAGCCTGAACAAGCATTTTTTTAATTAAGAACATGAAATGAAGTAGTGAAGCTTTCCCATTTGTCTCAAATAAAATCTGGTCCTCAGAAGTAGCTAGCACCATAGGCAGGTTAGCTGCCTGCCTGCCTTGCCAAGGGTCAAACAAAGACTTTCATCACACCCACCCTGCTAAGGACAAAATTATTTAAGAGCAGCCTTCCTCTGTTGATTGCTGTTAGAGATTCTAACTTCCTCCTTCCCTGCCCTCAAATTACATCAGACCAAATAGTGTTATCAAGGTGTGAGCATTGGCAGCTTCCTTTGGGTCTACTTTCATCCATGGAACCTCCAAAGTCTTCTCTCACAGGACTGAGAATGTCATTAAAGTGAGATTCAACAGTACAGTTAAGACTAGGAAGCTGCAGCCATGTTTTATCCATCTAAGCAATCTCCCCCTCTCTTTTTCTAACATGGATCAAGAAAGAGCCCATTCCAAAGATCTCCATTGTTCTATCTATGCTCTCAGGCTTTCTCCTGTGCTTTCCTGCAACAGTAGGTGCTTTCCACACAGAACAGTCTTAAGTTTCATTCAAATACTCACATGAAACTTCTGAAAACAGAAAAGCAGACACATGGTTTATAAAATCATCTTGCTTTTAAGTATTTTGCTTTAGGGCACTTAGCTCTTCCTGTTTTGTGTAATTTCAGGTTTTTTGCCTGTTTGAAGCAGAGGTGCTTCTGGAAGAGAACTCTGCCCAGGTTTTTACCTTTGTCAATCTGCTTACAAAACTTCAGAATACCACATTTGGCTGAAAAGGAGGCACTCAGCCTGTGACATAATTCTACTCCTTAGAAAGGAGAAATAGCATTAAAGGCTTCGTATTCAGTTGCCTGAAGGTGTGTTTCTGTTTTTTTTTTTTTTAACTGAGGAAGTGAAATATTTGTTTTACACCACCAAAAAAAAAATTAAAAAAATAAAAAAGCCTGGGGCAGGCAATACAATCCTGCCAGCTAGCTTAAACTTTGTCCCATAAGCTTTCCTGAGGATAATGAAGACAGACACAAAAATAATACAAACTGATGAAAGACATTTAAAAAAAAAACAGACAAACCCTAGACCATTTTATGAAGAGCCTTCGCACTTCTGGAGACTGTTTTGGATCTGTAAATTATGCACCAGCACAATGGGGAAACAAATGTAGTGCTGCAGGGTTCCCTAATGTAAGACAATCCCCCTCCCTTTTGATTTTCCCATCACCTTGTCATAAGTACTTGGGATACATCCTCCTCTGACTGGTTCAGAGAGGAACATCTGGAGCAAATAGCTGCCACAGTACTTTAGCTTCACTCTGCATCTCTACAGTAGACAGTAAAGCTAAGGCAGCTCTTATTGCCACAGGCCTTCAAGTTTGGTATGTGTACTGGAATGGCTATTAAGCCCAGTTCAGGAGCAGCCTAGGTATTTAAGTGTGGAACAGCAGCAACCCCTTTTGCTCAAATTCTTGTTTGTCCCCCTCTGTCACTTGGAATTTACTAGTTTCCCTTCCTAAATGCCCCAAGCACAGCTGCTCCCAATGTCCATGTGGGGCCACCTCTTCCTATGCATCAAATTCTGGCACAGTGAGATTCAAAACCAAGATCTACCTAGTAGACCTGCTGCAGGCAGCAGTTCTACTAGCAAAAAAGGGCAAGGGCAGTTCCCTTTCAAAAGTCTACCTAAAACAGAAAGAGGTCCCCTTCATGTCTTTATGTGGTATACAGAAGAGGCATATTCAAAATCAGGAAGATGTTTCAAGGCCCCATGTGAGAGTTGTTCTCCCACTTGTAGCACCATTAAGAGACCAAGACATGGACTTGCACATGGCAGTTTCAATCAGTTAAATTCCTTCTCATTCTTCTTGAATGCAAGACTGCAGGGGACTGTCCCATTCTTCCCTGCCCAGCAGGATGCTCCAAAGCTGGCAGCTGCCCTGGCGTCAGAGCAAAAGTGAGACCTCTGGTTTCAGAGTTGTTAAGTCTCCTTGAGAACATTGATCTTGGCACAGATCTTGAGAGCTGGTCCCAGCTTGAGGTTCATGGCACTCATAAGGTGTTCCTCCTTCAGAAGCAACAGGGCCTGGCCATCAATTTCCTGTGACCGAAATTCCTCAGCAATCTCCTGGCACCCTGTGAAACCAAAACCCCAACACTGAGAAAGAGATGTGCCCTCGGCACTCCCCTCATTCCCACTATTTGGGCCTCTGGAAGGTACAGAAAGCAACCTAGGAATCTAACCAGCTACCCCCCCCCCCCGCCTCTACTCCACAGTCTGCTTGAGGACACGTGCTACTTGAAGAGTACAGGTCATCCATCTGTATGACCTACTCCAATTCAGAAACATGGATAAAAGTACAATAAAAGCACTAGGCACCTCTGACACCACTTTCTTTCCAGAAAGAGAGCCAACAAATTTCCCCATGCTACTGGATCACAGGAGTGCAGGAGAGGATCTTAACCTCACCTTGCAGCGATGCAATGAACTCGTACACTTCCTCCACACTCCAACGACTGGGATTGCTGGACAGGAAGACTGGGTTGATGCCATGCAGATCTGGGGTAGGTGGGGCCATACTAGAGTTTGCCAGGTCCCTCTCTCCATGACTGGCCCTTACTGACAGGGGTCCTGGAGATGTAGGGGACAAAGCTTCATCATAGCTGGAGTTATCAGAGCCTCGACTCGAGTCTTCCTGGCCCTACAAGCCCATAGGAAAGAAAGAAAACAAAAGGTGTTTTGTAAGAAATTCGTAATGACTAGAGGCAAGACGACATTGGGAACAGCAGAAGTTGTCCCAACAATCTGGAACAACTGTCTCAGGCTGTTGGTCCAGGCACAGCTGACACAAGGGCTCCCTGATGCCAGAAAGGAGAGACTTTATTCTTGCCTCCCTTCCTCTTCTCCCCATCCTCCCCCAGCCCATTCCTCTTCCTCACATCAGCACTGAAGCTCATTTGATTCT
Organism: Tetrax tetrax; assembly: GCA_009806455.1. NCBI lineage: Eukaryota > Metazoa > Chordata > Aves > Otidiformes > Otididae > Tetrax > Tetrax tetrax. Next base: position 56,032 of record WHYT01014672.1, read on the forward strand.
CATATAATGATTTAAATCATTCATGTGGAAGAATGCTAATCAAACTGGAAAAGTGAATTGTTTTCTACCAAGGCTGTCAGCTGATCTTACTCACTGAGACACATGCAGGAGTGAACAAAACAAGTACAAATGTGAATCCAGTTTCTGCAGTCAATGAGTGATTAGAACAGCTCATTGTGCCTTGTGTAACAACTGTGTCAGTGTGCACTTGGCATGTTCTGTATGACTACATTCACTGTGAGAAAGTGGTACATCCAGCAGTGACAACTTTTACACTGAGACCTGCCTTGACAGAGGCAGACTTCGGTCCTTACCCTGTGGCGCTTGCCCTGGATCTTTGTTCGAGCAATTTCAGAGCTGCTGCGCCGCGGTCCTCGTCTGCGCACACGAGCATAGTTAGCTTCCTGGAATTCCTTCATCTTCTTTCTCTGCAGCCGAAACTGATGGCTGCAGCTGACATTGTACCTCAAATAAGTAGAAGCAGAGTAGCAGTTAGGAAACAGCAACTACCTAAACTTACTGCTTCTCCTTGCTCTAGATGGGGATAAAACTCCTCTTCACCATCAAGTTCTGTTCCTTCTCCTTCTAAGACCTCCCCTTGGAAGGAGCCAGTCCAGACTTCTGACACAAGAAATATTTGGCCACCTGAGTCTTGACCTAACATCTGAAGGGTCATTTAAGTCACTCCCCCATAACAAGCACTCTACTATCTATAAGAGGCAACAATGACTAGTCTAACTTCTCCCCACATTTTATACCCAATGCTTGCTCATGTGTTTGTCTGGTACCAGACAGCTACCAGTATGCATTCATTTAGTCAGTCAAATGTACATTTGACTGAAGAGAGGTTCTTTGGAGCCAAAGAACTTCCCCCTTCCCATTTCACTTTCTGAGCAAGTCAGAAATCCTGTTTACACTCAACACTACATTCACCTCTCCATCATTTAGAGTCCTAAAGGATCTCTGCGGCCAGTGCATACCACAGAGGGAGGATCAGATGTACTGAAGTGTTGTACACTACCTGGAGAAGGGCACATGCCCAGTTCCAGAGAACATGTAGTCAGAGAAAAGGAAGATTATGTCTTGCTATTACCTTTTAGCACAGGTCATGGAACAAAACCTCTTGGAGCCACGGAACTGGGTTGCTGGGGCATACTTCCCACAGTATTCACACTTCAGCAAGTTTGCTTTCTCATCAAGCTCTAGTGAGATAGAGAGATACACACCAGTCCATGACCTGAACTGACACAGATCACACACGATGATTCCCCATTCCACTATTCTTCTTCTGATCAGAAAGATTCCAAGCACCATTCCCTACTGAATCCTCTAAGCAGTTAGCTTGGAAAAGAAGCCGGGGAAAGAAAGGCAGAATATCCACTGAATAGGACCTAAGGATATTGAACAGAGCAGTTTGTTTCTCCTTGTCAGTACTGTTTCGCTGAACAAGCAAAAACAGCATATCCCTTATGTCCTACAAGAGTGGGAGGCAAATCTCCATCACTGCACTCTCTGCTGTGTCCACACATCCTTCACAGCCTTCAGAGACAGGTACGGCTCAGGGTATGTTAGACCATATGAACAACAACAAAAAAGTATCGTATTCTAGCACTCAAGAAAAGGAGATCCTAGGTCATAGAACCGTATAATTGTTAGGGTTGGAAGGGACCTTTAAAGGTCATCTAGTCCAACCCCCCTGCAAGGAGCAGGGACATCTTCAACCAGATCATGTCCGTAGCTTGAGTCTAAGGAGTTAGCAGGAAGGCAGGAATGGATACAAGTCCATAATGTATAAAGTTAGTAATACGGTATCTGAGAGCAGAAACTTCCAGTAACACTAGCTAGGCCTCCTAGTGCTGAAACTCACCCATAGAAGCACTGTCCCCTCCCGGAGAATTGCTAGACAGGTGCTCACTCTGGCCAGAAGGAGCCTCTCCCTGCAGCGGTTTCTCTGATTCTTTTAGCAGCTGAGAACAACCCACCTGGACAGGAAGAGAAAGAGTTGAGCCCATCAGTAAAGGATTCTCTGTGGTCACCACCCTCTGCAAGGTGTATCTTATTACAGCTCATGCCTTATTACAGCACAGAAGAATCCCTCTGCCTAGTAAGAAATGAGAGATGCTGAACAAAGTTATTACTCCTTCCTGACTCACAAACTTGGCAGTTCATTCAAAGATCACCAAGTACTATCTGCCTTGAATATCCTGCAATTCCATGTAACTGCATTTCCCCGTATTTGCTTTAACTTCACTTGCTGCTAGTTCAAAATGCAGCGCATCTTTCCCTCACTAAAAATCAGAGAGAAGAATCTTTTTACTGTTTCTGCATAATTATTGCTTTGTGGTCTGCTAGAGAAAACAGTTCAAATCACACTTGTTTTATTCCTTCCAACCCATTCTCTTTAATGTCACCATTTAATGTCTCTCCACTTAACCTCCCTCTTTTCCCTTCCTCTTCGCTGTCTATGTCTCAGGCTAAAAATGCTGACTTGGAACACTGGGAAAGAAACTCCTATCCTAAAATTGAAGCCCACCACCCTCTCAAGAGAGTGCTATGTCTCCTTCCACCACAACAGAGAATCCTTACTGGAAATGGCTCTGCTCCTTCCTGGATGACAAAGCCCTCAATGATATGTGTAAGGATCTGGGGCTTGACGATGGCTTGTGGGGGTTTGGAGTCTCCCATGTGACGTGACACCATCGCCAGGTTTGGGGTGGGAGCAGAGGTGAGGGTGACTGATGCTCCTTCACTTGAGGTGGTATTTGGGGTTGCAATGGCAGCAGGATCAGACTTATCTGGAAAGTTAACAGCACAAGAGTCAGCAACCTTTGCTCCATCTACTTCAAATGGAATATGAAATCAGATTATTAGCATGCACACATAGAGCTCTCCTTTGTACCTCACCTCCAAGGCCACTCTTCTCCTCCATGTTTTTGGGGCTGTCTGTCACAGGAGAGGACCTGGCAGGCAGGAGTGCAGTGACACTGGGTGATTCCTCCTTCTCCTCCTCTGACTCTGCCTTGCGCTTTACTGCTAAGGTCTGAGACTTGCCCTGCATGAATAAAGAGGAACATAAGCAGAGAAAGGAGCCCCAAAGCAAATAACAAGACAGACTGAAGCCAAAAGGAAGATGCATCCTGCTTCCTCATACTTCATCTCCAGCCTGGTTCCTTCTCCTAGAAATGCCTCTAGCTGTTTCACACTACACAGCTCTACTTAGGTGTATTTGCCTACCAGGGAGCAAAACTTCATGTATCAACATGAATTGGGCCATTGATACAACACCAAGACATTGTGTGAACTTCAAGGGATTATTCCAGGAAGAAAGAAATGGAATGGCAGTCACTCGGCAGTTTCCAAACAGGCTTTTGGCTAGATCAGACAGGTTTCAATGAAGGAGAGTCAGTACAGTAGGGGAAACATGTTGGACAAGAGCAGAATTATCCCCATACTCTAGCAATCAGATAAACCCTGTAACACCTTCCTGAAGAAGCCGCCAGTTTAGAAACAGTCTCAGCAACTGGCTAAGGATATCTGAGCTGGCAAAGTTGTCCCAGGTATTTAGGCAGGCCGTAGCTGGATAATTCAGAGCAGCATGGATGATGTGTCTGGAACATGAGCCACATTTGTTTTCCTTTGCATAGCCTGTTGCTAGGGGATCCTCTGAGGCCTAGAGTCAGTGGCTGGTACCATAAGAAGGACATGGACCTGTTGGAGGGGGTCCACAGCAGGGCCACGAAGATGATCAGAGGGCTGGAGCACCTCTCCTATGAGGACGGGCTGAGAGAGTTGGGACTGTTCAGCCTGGAGAAGAGGAGGCTCCGGGGAGACCTGATAGCGGTCTTCCAGTACCTCAAGGGGGCCTACAGGAAAGATGGGGAGAGGCTGTTCAGTAGGGCCTGTTGTGATAGGACGAGGGGTAATGAGTTTAAATTAGAGGGAGGTAGATTTAGACCGGATATTAGGGAAAAATTTTTCACAATGCGAGTTGTAGAGCACTGGAACAGGTGGCCCAGAGAGGTGGTGGATGCCCCATCCCTGGAAACATTCAAGGCCAGGCTGAATGAGACTCTGAGCAACCTGATCTAGTCAGGGATGCCCCTGCTGCATGCAGGTGGGTTGGACTAGATGACCTTTGAAGGTCCCTTCCAACTCTAGCTATTCTATGATTCTATGTACCAAGGGGTCTCTGACCTGGAGGTATCCACACCTAGGGAGGAGGGGGGAGTTCAGTCTTCATGGCCCACTCAGGTCCTGTCTCTCTCCTGAGAGAGACAACAAAGAGGCCAGTCATTGCTTGTATTCCGTTTACAGGGCAAGGTTTTGGTAGTGGGCAGGCTGCAGGGGTGAACTCTGTGAGAAGACACCAAAAGCTGCTCCCATGTCTGAAGAGCCAGTTACTGCCCGTTCCAACACAGACCTGCCACTGGGAGCCCATCAGCAACAGTGGTAGCACCCCTGTGATAACATATTTAAGGAGGAAAAAAGCCTATGCAATGGCAGCTGTAGAGAGGAGTGAAAATATGTGAGAGCAAAAGGGTCAGTGAAGGAGAGGGAGGAGGAGGTACTCCAGGAGCTGGAACAGAGATTCCCCTGCAGCCTATGGTGCAGACCATGGTGAGGCAGGCTTTCCCCCTGAAGCCCACAGAGGAACAGAGAGCCACCTGCAGCCCATGGAGGACCACACACCAGAGCAGGTGGATGTATCCTGAAGGACACTGTCACCCCATGGAGAGCCAGCCTGCATTGGAGCAGGCTCCTGGCAGGACCCGAGGCCCCACAGAGAGAAACCCATGCTGGAGCAGGTTTGCTGGCAAGACCTGTGACCTCATGGAGGACTCACACTGGAGCAGTCTGTTCCTGAAGGACTGCACCCTGGGGAGAGGATCCCTGCTGGAGCAGTTCGTAAAGAACTGTAGCCTGTGGAAGAACCCAAATTGGAGAAGTTCATGAAGCACTGTATCCCATGGGAGGGATCCCACACTGCAGCAAGGAAAAAGAATGAGGAGGAAGGAGCAGCAGAGACAAAACATCATTAACTGACAACTCTCATTCCCCATCCTCCTGCACCACTCAGGGGGAGGAGGTAGAAGAGCTGGGAGTGAAGTTGAGTCTGTAAAGTGAAGGGGGAGGTGTTTTTTAGATTTGTTCTTATTTCTCATTACCTTACTCTGACTAATTGGCAATAAAATAAATTAATTTCCCTAAATCAAGTTTGTTTTGCCTGTGACAGTAACTGTTAAGTGATCTCCCTGTCCTTATCTTGACCCATGAGCTTTTTGTTGAATTTTTCTCCCCCTGCCCTGCTGAGAAGGGGGAGTGATAGAGCAGCTTGGTAGTCACCTAGCAGCCAGTCAAGGTCAACCCACCACACTGTTAAATGTGATACTTAGTATGTGACGTGGACACCTTGGTAGTCACCTAGCAGCCAGTCAAGGTCAACCCACCACATTGTTAAATGTGATACTTAGTATGTGATGTGGACACCTACCCCATTTGGGGCAGGGTCGGAGTCTTATCTATTTACTTCACACAAGCCTTCCAATGATAATATGGAAGAGAAATTATTGTAGTCAGTAAACCCAAAGGTTAGATTTGAATTGGTGGTTTTGAGAGAAAAAGTCTCCACATCCCTTTACCCAAACCCCTTACCCATCCCATCCCACTGACCTGGACCTGGACTGCGACTGGTGTTCTGGGAATGAACAAAAAGAATCCATATGCTATTCTCCTCAATGGTATCACTTACTGGCAACTGGACAGACTGCATGTAGAAAGCTGCTGGCATCTGAGCCACAGCTGGAGAGGAGGCTGGGCTCTTCACCACGTGGGCTGTGCCTTGAACTTGTGCCAAATTCACCCCCGTGGTGAGAGGAGGAGCTTCCTGTGAGGATGCTGGAGCTGAAGACAATGAGGGGGAAGCAGCATGGGCTTGAGAAACAGGCTGGACCATGGCTGGCATTCCCCGGGATGTCGGCACTGCTGCAGCAATCTGAGCCAAACCCAGTGCTTGGGCTTGGCCTGAGCCCTGCTGCCGAGTACCCACTACCTGCACTGGGATATGTGGTGGAGGCTGCTGTGTTGCTGACATTTTGGCAGGCCCAAGCTGAGGTGGTTTGATAGGGGTGACCAGAGATTTTGACTGAATCGGGACAGGTGACTTGGTGGCTGGCTGGCAAGAACTGTCCTGCTGGAGCTGCACAGGCTGTGGCTGGGACTGCAACATAGGTTGCACCACAAGGGTCTGAGCCTGCTGCTGGTTTTGAGGTGGAGCCTGCTGCTGTGGAGGCTGAGCTTGCTGCTGCTGTTGGATCAGAGAGGGTGCTTGCTGCTGTTGCTGCTGTTGGGCCAGCTGGAGATGGGTGGCTGTGTGGAGGAGCTGGGACTGGCGGTGCTGGAACTGTTGCTGGTGATGAATGGCGATCTGCTGCTGGATCACCACCTGCTTCTGCAGGTGGATCTGCTGCTGCTGCTGGATCAACGAGTGTGGCTGGATCTGTGTATATGTGGCTATACAAACACAGAGTGGGAAAAGAGAAGAGCACAAAAGTTAGCAACAGTGCAGCTGGGAACAATAACAAAAACAGGCAGCCAGCCACTGCACTGGTTTGAGTGATTAAGCTCCAAAATGACTGAAATCTTAGTGGCAGAGAACATAACTTCTCTTGCTAGCAGAGAGGGATAACGCCTAGAGACTAGCCTTCGAAAGCACAGAGGCTGGGAGGCATGCTGGAAAACTTCTCACCCTGGGCTTTCAAATAGCACTCTCTTGCAAACGCCCAGTGAGCTCAAAGAGATGGGACAGGTCTGCACTGACCTGAGCTGATCAACGTCTGGCTGGGTGCTGGTGTAGCGGTCCTCGTCAGGTTCATGCCCACCGTTTGCTGGCCACCACTGTCCGTTTCGCCTTTCTTTGTGGCTGTATTCTCTGTCTCTGTCTGGCTTCCCTGACTGACGGTCACGGCCTGGGCAGCTGCTATCGGTAACGGCTGAACCACCCCCGTGCCTTTCCTTTGGCAACTGCCAGTGGAACTTGCCGAGGTCTGGCTCAATCCTGCTGAAGTCTGGCTCCCACCACTTGCCACCACACCCCCAGGGACACCATTGCTGCTTGCTGCCCCCTGGCTCAAGTTGAGGGACTGGCCTGCACTGCCAGAGGAGGCCTGAGCCACTGCCAAAGTCTGGCCCGTGCTGGTGGCCTGTGGTAAGCCTGAAGCCTGGGAACTTCCTGGCAGAGCTGCCTTCTGAGCAGAGCCTTGGGGTGCCGAGGTCTGCTGGCTCCTCACAGCCAAGTTCTGCACCTAGAAACATATATACAAAACAGAACCTGTTTGCTTTATGTACATTACTTTCTGGAAGTTTGGCAGAGAACACATAAGCAACATGCTTTACTGGGACACAGGCAAAGTCGATGCTTCAAGTCTTACATGGGGAGCTGGCTAACACTCTAGGGCAAAGCTCAGGTGCAGCCCTCCCCAGGAAACACATTATCCTGAACTCTCCCCTGCCCCATCTCTGATGGAAGTTAAAGATCTCGTGGCACTTTCTGAACAGCATGTGAGGACACTGCCATTCTCCGAGGCGTGGGACAGTCCTTAGACCTACCTGCCTTGCCCTTGTGTTGGTAGGATCCAGTTTAGTAGGGCTCTAAAAGCTCTGAGATACTCCTTTAAAGACCAGTCATTCCTTTTCAATTTTTGTGCCACCTGCCTCCTCCCCTTGTGCAGGGCTTTCCACTCAGCAGGCCCATAGATCTACTCATGGCCTGCAGCCCTTCCAATTTCACCAGTTCCTCTGCATTTTGGTGCTGCCATCCTCTGTATTTACTCCTCCTCCAATTGCAGTGTTATCTTCAAGTTTGATCATAGCTGACTTTCCTTCAAAGAAAGTCATATAATCATAGAATGGTTAGAGTTGGAAGGGACCTTCAAAGGTCATCTAGTCCAACCCCCCTGCAAGGAGCAGGAACATCCCTGCATTTTTTCCTAATATCCAATCTAAATCTACCTCCCTCTAATTTAAAACCATTACCCCTCCTCCTATCACAACAGGCCCTACTGAACAGCCTCTCCCTGTCTTTCTTGTAGGCCCCCTTGAGGTACTGGAAGACTGCTATCAGGTCTCCCTGGAGCCTCCTCTTCTCCACACAAGAAAAATATGAAGTAACTGGACATACCAAGAATGACTGGGATAGGACAAGGAAAATGGGAAGCCATGGCAGCTTCCTGACCTGGAGAATTACTTGTAGATGAATGCAGGAGCCAAGACCTTCTGGCCTGTTCGGACTTTGGCATCTTTACAACCAACTGGGTGAAAAAAATACAGCCACCAGCAAAGACTCTTCACTGCAGAGTGACTGAAAACTGGCCACAGAACTCAACATTTTTTTTCATACAAGGACAATCAAGAAACTGTGAGGATGGGATTGATCCAGCCTATGGCTCATCCCAGAAATTTTAAGCAGAAATTAATCCCATCTCTGGAAGCAAGAGAAAACAGAATCTCCTGCCTGCACAGGGACACAGACTGGGGATAAAATAGAGCTAATCTGCTATACAGGGGCAGCTGGAGACAAAGACCAGCATGTGGGGTGACAGAGAGCAGGGGAAGGGGAAGACTGTGGGAGTGTCACTGACCTGGTCTGTGTCTGCATGGACCCCAGGAGACTGAGTGGGTGGTACCTCCTGCTGGACAGCGGCCACAGCCCCGTTGGGCATCAGGATGAGTTGGGAAGCAAGAGGCACATTGCGGCCCAAGGTCCGGTTTACCTGCAACAGGTTCCCCAGCTGTGGCTGTTGAGGGCGTGTCAGATGATGTGGAATGAAAGGAACAGAGGGGAAGAGAGAAAGAGACAGCGAACCAGAAGCAAACATTATAAAGTAACACTGGGCTGCAATGTCACACATTGCAAAACCTAAGCCCTCCCTGCACTGTAGCACTCACCCTCAGGAGCAGGAAACTTGGAACAGTTTCCTTATTGAAACAAGCACTCTTCTATCAAACATGGGCCTGGGGCAACTCCCACAGATTGCCCAAGGCTGGTTAAAAGACTGGGGTGTCATTAAATTTTCAGATGTATATCTGGGACTCGTTGAGAAACAGTGATAAAATACATACATCCAAGAGCAGGGTTGCTTGGTTGCTTGAAAAGAAGATTACAATCTGTATCTAAAGTCAAGTGAGACAGAAAATATTTTTCAAGTAGGTAACTAAACCGCAGACTGACTATATAGTCAAGCCTAATGTTTTCTATTTAGCAGCAATTCAAAGTGATTAAAAGGAAGACTTATTTGTTCCTAGACTTGAATTCTGACTTACATCCCTGAGCTCAGCAGTGGCAAAAGAAGAGCAATTTACCATATATCTGTTCCAGCACTGAACCAGAAGAGTAGCTTTTTTTCTGTGGGCTATATTCAAGTCTAGCATATGTATTTCACATTAACACTCTAGTGAGAAGTGCCATGGGATCTTTAACATCTACAAAGAGCAAAGATAAACAACAGTCCTTAATAATCTTACCTGCGCCACACAATACAAAGCTCACACCAAGAGCTAATCCCAGAGTCAAAATTCTGGTTTCAGGGACAAGAGCTTTCCCATCTAAATTTAAAATATAGTGCATCATCCTTACAGCTAGAGTCAATTCAAAGGCGCTGGTAATCCCAAGCAGTGAAAAACTGAAGTGGCTAGGAAGTGGGGTTCATGGTCAGGACACATTTTGCATACACATCTCTTACCCGGAGATACATTTGGGCCTGTGACTGGTTGAGAGGTGGAGAGGTGGTATTCCCAAGGAGCACAGACTGCGTCAGTGTTGTGGTGCTGGGGGAACTCACACTCTGTGACCGACTGAGAAGCTGAGCAGCTGATGTGGTGGCTAGGTTGATCTTAAAATAGAGAAAAGACCCAAATCATATATGAAGAGACAGAGGCAAGGAAATAAGTACAAATTCACTTACTGGGGTACAGCCAGAATCATAGAATCAGAGAATCATAGAATGGCTAGGGTTGGAAGGGACCTTCAAAGGTCATCTAGTCCAATCCCTGCAAGGAGTAGGGACATCTCCAACTAGATCAGGTTGCTCAGAGCCTCATCCAGCCTGGCCTTGAATGTTTCTAGGGCTGGGGCATCCACCACCTCTCTGGGCCACCTGTTTTCTACAACTCGCATTGTGAAAATTTTTTTTCCTAATATCCAATCTAAATCTACCTCCCTCTAATTTAAAACCATTACCCCTCCTCCTATCACAACAGGCCCTACTGAACAGTCTCTGCCCATCTTTCTTGTAGGCCCCCTTGAGGTATTGGAAGACCGCTATAAGGTCTCCCCGGAGTCTCCTCTTCTCCAGGCTGAACAGCCCCAACTCTCTCAGCCTGTCCTCACAGGAGAGGTGCTCCAGCCCTCTGATCATCTTCGTGGCCCTGCTCTGGACTCGCTCCAACAGGTCCATGTCCTTCGTATGTTGGGGGCTCCAGAACTGGATGCGGTACTCCAGGTGGGGTCTTACAAGAGCAGAGTAGAGGAGCAGAATCACCTCCCTCGACCTGCTGGCCATGCTCCTTTTGATGCAGCCCAGGATGCGGTTGGCCTTCTGGGCTGCAAGGGCTCATTGTCTGCTCATGTTGAGCTTCTCATCCACCCTCACTCCCAAGTCCCTCTCCTCAGGGCTGCTCTCAATCCATTCTCCACCCAGCCTATATTTGTGCCACAACCCACATGCACTTGGCCTGGTTGAACTTCATGAGGTTTGCACGAGCCCACCTCTCCAGCCTCTGGACCTCTGGATGGCATCCCTCCCTTCCAGCATGCCGATGGCACCGCACAGCTTGGTGTTGTCAGTGAACTTGCTGAGGGTGCACTCTATCCCAGTCTGTGTCGCCGACAAAGATGTTGAACAGGGCCGGGTGCAACAGGGACCCCTGAGGGACGCCACTCGTCACCAGTCTCCACTTGGACAATGAGCCATTGACCACCACTCTCTGAGTGTGGCCATCCAGCCAATTCCTTATCCACCGAGTGGTCTGTCCATCAAACCCATGTCTCTTTAGTTTAGAGAGAAGGATGTCGTGCGGGACAGTGTCAAATGCCTTGCACAAGTCCAGGTAGATGATGTTCGTTGCTTGTCCCTTGTCCACAGATGCTGCTGGCCTTCATCATTGAAGGCCATCAAATTGGCCAGGCACAATCTGCCCTTTGTTAAGCTATATTGGCTGTCACCAACCACCTCCTTGCTTTCCACGTGCCTTAGCACAGTTTCCAGGAGAATCTGCTCCATGACCTTGCCAGGCACAGAGGTGAGACTGACCGGCCTGTAGTTCCCCAGGTCTTCCTTGTTCCCCTTTTTAAAACTGAGGGTTATGTTACCCCTCTTCCAGTCATCAGGGACCTCACCAAACTGCCAGAACTTCTCAAATATGATGATCAGCAGGTTGGCAACTTCATCCGCAAGTTCCCTCAGGACCTATGGATGGATCTCAATCAGGTCCCATGGACTTGTGCACCTTCAGGTTCCTCAGATGTTCCCGAACCTGCTCTTCCAGTACAGTGGGTGGTTCTTCATTCTCCCAGTCCCTGCTTGTGCCTTCCACAGCTTGGGTGGTGAGAGAAGAGTCCTTATCGGTGAAGGCTGAGGAAAAAAGTCATTGTGCCTTCTCCATGTCCTGGGTAACCAGGTCACCCATTTTCTTTCCGCAGAGGGCCTACATTCTCCTGGGACCTCCTTCCGTCCCCGACATACCTATAGAAGCCTTTCTTGTTGTTTTTGACATCCCTGGCCAGACTAAATTCTGTGAGGGCTTTAGTCTGCCTCACCTGATCCCTGGCCACTTGCACAGCCTCTCTGTAATCCTCCAGGCTAACTGTCCCTTCTTCCACCCTCTATAGGCTTCCTTCTTTACTTTCAGTTGGTCCAGGAGCTCCTTGCTCATCCACATAGGCCTCCTGGCCTTTTTGCCCAACTTGTTCTTCATCAGGATGCACCTCTGCTGAGCTTAGAGGAGATGCTCCTTGAATATGGACCAACTTTCCTGGGCCCCTCTTCCCTCCAGGGCTGCCTCCCATGACACTTTGCCCATCAGATCCCTGAAGAGGACAAAGTCTGCCCTCCTGAAGTCCAGGGCAGAGAGCTTGCTGCATAGCTTTCTCGCTGCCCCATGGATCTTGAACTCCACTGTGTCGTGGTCACTGCAGCCAAGGCCGTCCTTGAGTTTCACATCCCCCACCAGCCCCTCCCTGTTGGTGAGCACAAGGTCAAGCATGGCACCCCTCCTCATCAGCTCCTCTATCGCCTGCAGGAGGAAGTCCTTCTGGACTGCCTGTGCCAACCAGTTTCTGATGTAGAGAGCGACACCCCCTCCTCATCTCCCCTGCCTGTCCTTCCTAAAAAGCCTATATCCCTCCACGTCCATGCTCCAGTTGTAGGAGTCATCCCACCACGTCTCTGTGATGCCAACAAGGTCATAGCCCTGCTCATGTGCACACGTCTCCAGCTCTTCTTGTTTATTCCCCATGCTGCGTGCGTTGGTATAGAGACACTTAAGCTGGGCCCCCGACAAAGCCGACTTGCTGGCTGGAGCAATAGGAGTTCTTTTGGTCCACCATTTAAGTTCTCTCGCACTTACCTGCGATCCTTCCCTGGCTTCTGGGCTGGCACTGGTGCCATGCTGACAGTGGTGGGCTGGATTGTGCTTCCTCCTGCCCCAACAACACTAGCTTAAAGCCCTCCTGATAAGCCTGGCAAGCCTTTGGCCAAGGACACGCTTCCCCTTCTTAGTTAAGTGTAGTCTGTCCGCCCCTAGTAGACCGGGCTTCCCAAAGCACGCCCCATGGTCTAAATACCCAAACTCCTGGCTGTAGCACCACTCCTTAAGCCATGAGTTGACCTGCCAGATTCATCTGGCCCTTTCAGGCCCCATCCCTTTGACTGGGAGGACTGATGAGAAGACCACCTCTGCCCAGAGTCCTTGACTGTTGCTCCCAGGGCCCTGAAGAACAGATATATTAAGTTTTTTCCTGCATCCCACGGGAGACCAAGAAGAAAAAAGTTCTTGTCTTAGACGGCTTGTCTTAGAGGTTACACAATCTAAACCAGCCAAAGTCCTGTATGCTAACCTCATCTGTATGCTGAGCCTGAGCATCACTGTTAGCATGCAACTGCAATAAGAGATCCAGAAGAAATACATAATTTTCTCCAGCCTCCCAAGTAAAGGAAAAAAAAAACCACAAAGTAATCTCTACCCTACCGACTCATCTACTCTGTGAACAAATCCCAGTTCCTCAATACTCACTACAAAACCAGACTTCTCATTCAACAAACTACTATTCTGCCCAAGAAAAAAGAGCATTCCCTTTCAAGCTGTTCATGACTCCCTCTCCTTCTTAAAAGTCCTGATCCTTTTCTAATCCATGACAATGTACCCCCGAAGCCTCAAAGAGAGATCAGTGTCTACCTTTCCAGCTAAGAGGCCTCTCCCACTCAAAAACCTTCTCTGGTATCCTCAGCCCCCACCAATAATGACAACATCCCAAATCCTCAAAGTTGTCTGTATCTTGTGGATTCCCAGTATTCTTAGAAGCTGTGTTTCCCTGGCTGACTGCTTTCCTAAAAGACAAAGAGGAGAAAGAACAAGGCGGAAGGTGGGAGGGAGGCTTTGGTATGCATACAAGGGAGCAGTTACTTACAGAGGCCTGGGTGGTGGTGGTCTGTTGCGAGGTGCTGGTGTTGGGGGAGCTGGCCTGTCTACTGGCTGCAATTGTAGCCTGCAAGAGAGATTGACAGAGAAATGAGTACCTGGAACAAACTTTTCAATCCAGCCCGAGCACTTGGCTTTGTTAAAACACGATGAAGTCCCTTTATCATCTTCTGCCATTCCTGAGAACAGGAGCACAATCTAAGCACTACAATTCTCTGCCATGCCCTACAAACCACATGCAGCAACTCAGCAAGGTACGTCTTCTTCCCCAACCAGTTCAGCCCTATACAATACTTACAACAGCGGACAACAGACCCTTATAGTGCATGACCTCCAGTGCTTTAACCCATGGGTACTGCTGCCCCACTCTACTGGGGCACTACTACTACACTCTACTGCTGCCCCAGCTTGTCACACTATGCACTATAACCCTCATTCTGATGCTGCAATCCACTGTTAACATCCAGACGTTCCCCACAACATTAACAATTTTCTGGGCTAGCTAGGCAGTTTAATAACAATGCAATGATAGCACTCCAAGTAAAAAATTTCAGATTACAGCACATAGGATTCATGGAGGAATGTAAATATTGTTAGATTCCCTCACTCCCCGCCATGATCCCATGGGAATTCCACTGTATGAGTTTAGTTAGTTTTATAACCAAGACTTGTGAAAACTAGTGAGAGGATTCTATACCCTCTATGCTGTAAAACTGCAGGTAGAGATTTTTAGAACAACTAAATCCTGCACTAATAGCCAAGGAGCACAGCCACTGACGGAGATGTTGTTACAGAGACTGAACTGTATTCACATCACATATAATCCATCTTCAACTGATGATAAAGTCTGGTGAGCAAAGTTGCTAAAGAAAAAAAAAAAGTCACTCAACAATTACGCAACGTAAAATATCTCAGCTTGTATAAACACATCTCAATTAAAGAAACACCCTCCTGGCTGGACAAAATCTACCCCAGATCCCTCTTGTTAATAACTAGTAAAGAAAGCATGGGCTACTAAGTTTCAAGACAGAAAATTCAGAGGATACTGTCTCAAATTTCATGTACACAAGACCATGTTTATTCTTCGAGAACTAATAATCCGTGGTTCACTTTAATACAGTTTTTAAACACTACTGCATCCACTGCTGATTTAACCACCCATCTTTTATTTAAAGAAGGCGCAGGGGCTAGTCATAGGCCTCTGAAGTGCAAGTTCTCTGAAGGGGATGCCAAATTTTATCCTCCCCTGCTCTGTACCTGAAAACCAAACTAATCTTTGCATCAAGCTTCCAGTTTACTAGCTGTTTGTATTAGCTTTAAAATAATGTGTTTAGGGACTCACTGTCTCATCGTGGATCAGGACGACCTTGGTGTACAAGTCACTGTATAAAGAGAGAATCTCTGGATCTTCCCCAGAGAACGATCCAATTCCTCTCCTTTTGCCCCTTGGCAACTTACCTGCTGGACAGCGGCCAGGCTGTGAAGCTGGGCACTGTTAAGCTGCTGCTGGAGCATAAACTGATGAAAGTACTGGGCTGCATTGGGCTGTCTCTGGAGTGCCTGCAGGGCCTAGAGAAAAAGGAAAACCCAATTATCAGAAATAGCACGCCCTTGAAATGTGATTAGAGAGAGCAATGACACAAATAACATCCATAAGACCATCCCTAGACTCTATGAAAAAAGCAAAGTCACTAGATCAGTACATCAAAATACATAGTACAGCTACATATTTGGTAACAGAGTGAATCACAGATTTATTCCAGTGGCAAGTATACTTGCAAGACTTTAATAAACTCCAGGATTTTGGGGATGTGTGTGCTCAAGCAGGCAGATAAGTGTTCCAGTATAGTATGCTCATGGAGGATATATACTATATAGAGCAACTGGGACGAGAAACTGAATTACTTGCTCTACGACAGTGGGCTAAAATCAACCTATTGGATCACAGTACGGATTAAATCTAAGAGGCTGGACACCGGAGGAGTAACCTATAAAACATGAAGCACAGCATCAGGCTACTGGAGCTAAACATCAGACCTAGCACAAGAATTTCTAAGTCTGAAAATGACAGTCCCTCAAGCATGCTCCCACCTTGACACATGACAACTCAGAGGAACACAAAAGGACTCATCATCACCTTCCACTGATGCCATCCCAGAACATCTCACCTGTACTGCCTGTCGCTCATAGAGAGACATCTGCGATATCTGAGGACGGGTGCTTCCTCCAGAACTGGAGCTCCCGCTGGCAGAGCTGGAGTTCTGCTCACTTTCCGTCTCCATGGTGACAGGATCTCAGGAGCTCAGGCTGAGAAGATCTACACTGAGAGAACTGGAAACTAAGTCAGGCTAGAGAAAGAATCAAACTGTATTTCACAGTATTACACAGCTTTTTTATTGGAATGTCCCAGTACCAGGCTCCTCGCATAGCCTTGCTACATCACAGGAAACTGGGGATGGCAGGGTTCTGAAATACTCATGGTTTAAATCTTTTATTACCATAGTCTGAAATGTAACACACACATTCTTCTATCTTTATTGCCATGCCACAGTTGGAAGCTACAGCATCCTGAACTATTAAAAAGCCAGCAAAGTGAAGGAGCAGCTGCAGCTCATTCAGACAATCATTTGGTTACAGAAGATCAGATCTGATCTTCAAGAGAGGCTAGTCAACTGAGGCGAATTGCACTGTGCTTCATCTCCCACTGCACTTTGGCAGCTTCTGATCGTCTCTTCCTCCAGTCCCACAAAAGCTATAATTATCCTACAGCTCCACTGCCCTACTGCAGATATACCAATTCAGTCCCTCCTCCTCCCAGTTTAGCACCCAGCCTTCGATTGTTCTCTAATCACATGGACTTTCCAGCCACGTCTTGTTCCTGACAGATTGCAAATTGAGTATTAGACTGGAAGCTGGTAACTGTAGTGGCAAGTTGCTTTCAGGATGAATGGAGTCAGAAGCAGAATGGATGAAGGGTTCACTGGCAACACTGGTGAGGGGAAAGCTGTTAAAGATGTCATGCAGAGACAGAGAGATCTTCCAGTGGCAGAAACAGGAGTTGCAGTGAACCACAGGACAGAGAAAGCACTGGCGAAGGCTTTCATCAGCCAAAAGGAAGAGAAGTAAGACTGAGGAGAGTGCTTAGCAGAAGAGTAACACATTGGGATGATCAGAGTTTCCTGCAGCAAGAAACATAGGCTATACAGGGAATAACAGTAGGAGGAGTTAGAGTCAGAAAAGGTAAAAGTGCAAAAGTGATTATTCAACAAAATTCCACTGAAAAAATAATTCACTTTTTAGAAGAATATGCAAGATTAAAAACAAACAAACAAAAAGCTTCTGATAGTCTCCATATCACTAACAGTCTGTTTGTTTCCAAACCATCAGCTGGCTCCCCTGCAACATATCTGAGACACCTCTAAATGAGACTCCTAAGTTTCCAGGATCCCACAGCACCAGCACAGCCTTTTCAAATCCAGAGATTCTAGGCCTTTTCAAATCCAGAGATTTCAAGCTTCACAGCCTTCACCAAACACAACTTCTTCCAGGTGCATAAACAAACAGACCAGCGTAGCAGGAAAGCAGGTACAACAACAGTCTCAACCAGAGAACTTTTAATATTCCAGAATAGCAATAAGGGTAGCAGATTACTAAAATAGGGCAACAGCACTAACACTGCAGAGGATGGCTGCCTAAACTAGGGAGTTGCTGCTCCAAACCTGCTCCTCAAAATCTGGAAAATTCTATAACTGGCAAGCAGATAGCTGCTGCTCCAGTCCTCTCTTCCCCACGCACCTTTATCTCTGCCCTCAAGTCCTGCCCAGGCATTTCCCTCTTAATCCAGCACTGGCTTCCTGCACTGCTTCAGCAGTAGCCATCCGTAATTCTGCCTTGCAGTCACCTTCTCCTCAATGGAGACAGGCACCATATTCAGGCACAACTCTATTACAGTTAGAAACAGTTGGTCAATATACCTATTAAAAGCTCTGGAGAAGACAACTGTCTTAAAGATCTTCCCCAGGGGACAGTACCACAAAAAGTAAATGAAGTCTGAAAATAAATAAATTGAGAAGGGAGAGAATACACACTTTTTGAAAGAAATTAACTGTGGTAGACAAATGAAGTCTTTTGAATGGAGTTAAAATGCAAGTGAGGGTGAAGCTACACACATTACACCAAGTTATCTAGTACCTCAGCTACAATTAGGAGACACTTTCTGTTGTCTCGTCCACTCTGAACCTCCCCTTGCAGGTTCCTCCCAGCATTTACCTCGCTTCTGGAGCTCACTAGATCAACTTGTTAACTTTGTAGAAAAGCTACCCTAAACATAATTTTCTGCCAGAGCAGTGAGTTGTTGTTAGTTCACTTTGATGTCACAAGTGCCAGTGAGAGATAAAAGACGGTAATTAAAGTTCAGCTTAGCTGTAGCACTCAACAGCTGCACCAGCAGGAGAAACCTGGCTTCTGACTTGCTGCTCTGCTCCACCAATCTGTGTTGCTTCAGTAAACAGCAACATTGATTCCCTACATTTCTAGTATTTTTGAGAGTTGCACATTGATCTAGACCTTCTTAAAATCAGGTCCTAGCACAAACAGAATCCTACTGAAACACCTCTGGGATGAGAGGCATAAAAAAAAATTCAGGTCTCTATGTAGGCAAAAGGCTTTTTGGGGGCATAGATAGAAAAGCACACTGTCCCTTTGCAGAAGGGCAGTAAGAATTTTAAGTCACTTACAGAAAGCAGGGTTATCCAGCAAAACCCTTTCCAAATACAAAAGTGAAAAGGCATGGTATTTCCCCAGGCAAGTTCATCTAAGGATGCAGCTCCACGTTGGTGTAATCCGATCCAAACACAGGCTATTGCCACACAAAGTAACACAGATTACACCCTCTCCCTTCCTCCAAGGACATCTTCCAGCACCCTCCTCTTACAAAAATCTAGTGATCACTGGGCTACCAGATCACTTGCTGCTACCAGCTAGCTGCTTCATGAGATCTTCAGTAGATCAATCTACTAAAAATGATTAAACTATGGGTTTTCCAGAAGATTGAGTTAACCAACTCACCTTACAAATGTAATCAATAGATCTCAAAAAACAAACAAACAACAAAAAAAAAAAACAAAAAAAAACCCCAAACAAACACCCAGGGTAACAGCGTGGCCCTTACTGGAAATTAACCTTTGAACAACAGCTAAATTGGATAAGGCCTAACACAGAACTGCACCCTACCAGGGCAGACACAAGACCTAGTAACACCATGACAGCAGAGCAGAAAGGAAGGAAGAAGAGAGAAAACTAGGTCATGGAGTAGTGCAAGCATGAGAAAATGGGCCAGTTCAGAGCCTAACTTGCACTGCTGATCTCAGCACACACCAAGATCACCAAAGGTGGCCCGTCTACAAGTTCCTGGCCTTTCTGAAGTGCAAGAGCAGAAGGACCAGGCCAAGCATCTACTCTAGGCACTGAACACTAGGTAGGAAGTAGAAAAGTTTTACTTGCTTACCCCATCCATTCCTCCTGACACGTGACTGCTGCCTGCAGAACATTTTCTAACCTTGTAACTGGTTTTGTCACTTCATCCTCGAGAAACTAAGTTAGCGAACAAGATTTGCACATGTATGTCTACAGGCTTTAGGGAGAAAAATTAGCAGCTAGGACTATAGCAGACTTCTCTCTCTGTTACTGCACTTTTCTACAAGACAGTCTCCAAGTTCGGCAAGCAGAGGTGTGAAACCGCTGGGACACATTAACTCTACTCCAGGATGCTCTGAGAGCAACAGTGGGTGCGACTCGCGAGGACCGCAGCACCCTCTCGGCACCACCTGTTCCCCACCCCGCCGTCCGTCTTTCCCCGCCAAACGTCTCGCCCGGGCAGCGGGGCCGGGAGGCGGGGATCCGCCGCGGGGAGCTAAAGAAAGGCGCGTGATTCACGCCTGGCCACCGGCGGACGGGAGCGGCGGCCACCCGGGAGACGAGAGCGGGGCTGCGAAGGGTAGTTGTTGCCGCCCGCCGCTCCCGGGGCCGGGCCGGGCAGACAATGGCTGCTGCTCCGCGGCCGCTGTCAACTTCTAGCCCACCTCGGCCCCGGGAAACTCCCTGCCCTGGCTGCCCGCACCCCGGGCCTGGCCTCACCTGCAGCCTCCGCGGCGCGGCCCTGCCCTCCCCTGCTCCGCTCCTGCAGTAGCGACAGCAGCAACAGCTACAGCGCCTCCACCACCTCGCCAGAAACCCACCCTAGGGACCTGCGCTGCCGACGTTACCGGAGCCTCCAAGCCGCCGCCTGACACGCCCCCCGAGCGGGGGCAGCCAGGCCGGGCCCGGGCCGGCCGGGGGAGGACGGGGCGGTGCCCGGGGGCCCCGGTGTTGGGGGAGGGCGGAGCCGGGGGCGTTACCTCGCGGCGGGTCCTGGCGGGTCCGGCCTGGCCGCAGCCTGGCCGCGGCCTG
>WHYT01014672.1:77020-88318 GCA_009806455.1 Tetrax tetrax
AATCTAAAAAAAAAAAAAAAAAAAAAAAAAGCTATAGGAGGTATTTAAGGCTATTCAAAATAAAAGGACAGATAGTGATGAAAGGAACAATTACAAGGTGGGGAACTCAGCCACTGTAATCCCTGTGAATCAAGCACTCCTAAAGCACTCAGCAACTGGATGAATGACTAAGACATTAAGACATTTGACCCTGTTGTAAAATTCATAGAAGTCGATTCAAGGGAAAAAACTCTGCAGTCTATCCAAATGAAGGGGAACTACTGCAATGAAGAGGCTTTAGGACTTACTGGGGGAGAGATGTTTGAATCGATAAAGACTTGAGGATTTACACATTCAAGCAAGTAGGGATGTTGGAGGATACATGACAACCTATTCCCCTTGGTATAGACTGGTTTTCCGTTAGTTTAAATTGATTAACAGCTAGTTTTATCACATGCCCCTAGTTGTCAAAGATTTACTCAAGAACAGTTTTCCATTCACTTTATCCACTGGCTTCATTATTTTTGTAAATATCAGTTCCTCATCTGCTCACCAAATTCTGCTCTTTCCGCTCACCAGATGGTGCAATCCTGGCCTTTTTAGTGTCTCCTCATGAAGCACTTGTTCCATCCCATAATTGTTACTGAGGCTCATGCTGCAATTTTTGAAACTAACTTAAACTTCTGGCTGGAAACCTGTCACACACTATGCCTAAATATAAGCCAGGAGTTGTTTCATAGATAGCATCGCTTGCTCACATCTTAGGTGCAGATCTTCCCAGCTCTGGGCTTCTCAGCAAGAAGAAACCTATTTTAATTCCAATGAATTTATTTTTTTCCATTCGAACATATCTTAGCAAAGTTCTGCTGGAGAAACGGCATCCTATAGAGCAAGCCGCGGAGCGATGGTGACACTCAGTAGCTCTGCTGGAAAATTGCACCTTCTGAGTTCACACGTTTTTTCCAAGTTATCAGCGAGATAGCGGTAGCACATGAACCTTATACACAGGTGAGTAAACAACACTGCTTAGTATAAGGATGTGTCTGCATACTGTGCCGTATAGATTCATACAGTACAAGCATATAAATGGATATCTAGCCTACGTGTCTGCATTTCCCATCTTTCCCTTTCCCAGACCCATTTACTTACTTTAGTCTGAGACCACAATCTTCAAGTGCCTCAGAAGGAAAGTCCTTTCTTATGTGGTAGGGAAGGCTGGGATGATACAGACTGTCAGGGAACATGGCAACTTGTAATGTATTCAGCTTCAGTCAGCAAGAGCTAATCCCTTAGGTCTATAGCATGAAGGTGCAAGGGGAACCAGAAATCTAAATTAGACCAACCTCCAAGCCTGGGATGTCTCCCTGCTCAGAGAAGAGGTTGACATGACACATTCCAGTAAACTGGGAATGTACGGTAAGTCTACATTGCATTCACTGCAATGTACTTTTTACAGGCTGCTTTTGGTATCCACACCTTCCCACACATAGACACCCATCCATCCACAGCCTCACCACATCACTGGATCTCTTCAACAACCTCCTGCTGGCCCTAGCCAGGTGACCCATCACCGTCTCCAGAACGAAGAAGATGGACAGGTGATGATCACAGCAAATCCAGGGTCTGATTGCTATTCTGTCCTGTCTCTGAGCAAAAGCTCATCTGACTGTGCTACTTTGCAAGTGCTCCTCTGACTTCTCCAGCCCTGCATTTCAGACAAATCTTTATACACCATCACCTTTCCTGTATCCCTGCCCTACACTTTATTTCCTGCATGAGTGATCCTGTCAATCTGCAGTTCCTACATTACAAGGCTTCTCCAAATTTGCAAGCTGAGAAAGTGGAGAGGCTGCAATACATGTCTCCTTATCTTTGTTTCCCATTCCTCAAAAAAAAAAAAAAAAATCCAGGTCAATGCATGCCAAACCACCTTTCTGCTCCCTGCAGGGAGTGGGAAGTTGGAACACATAAAGGGAAGATCAGAATGCTTTGTCTGTGGCCTGGAGCCAGCACCGGAGGTCAGTTACCTGCAGTACCCTGAAGGCATCCTTCTCCTCACCATTGCCTTTAAGATGTGAACTACATATGAAAGGAAAACTAGGTCACCAAGCAAAAGCTGATACATATCAGTCTGCTTCCAAATGCTACTGGACCTGGCCATCAAGACAGTATCAACTACATCTATACCACTTATCAACATAAGAGAGAGTGTGGGAATAAGCCCACTGTGCGGCAAACTGTACAACACAAGAGGTCACAAGTTTTAGACTTTTATTGGGAAAGAAACCTCTTTGAATGTCAAAGATAAGCCACATTCCAGGGCCTCTACCCTTAAGTTGAAACAAACCAAGCTTAAAAAATTACTTCCTCATCTATTGCATGTCTTGAACTTAACTGTGGGTTGATACAAACACCTTGATGCAGCTTGATAGAAAACTATCCTATAGAATAAAACTAAAAATTAGCAAGATGTCACATGTGAGTTCATAAATACACTTACCTTGCATGGAGGCAGCATGAATCGTGAGATGAGTCGTGGAAGTCTGGTGAAGTTCCCACTGACTGGAAAAATGGTATCATAACCCCCACTTTTAAAAAGGGGAACCTGGGGAACTACGGGCCAGTCAGTCTCACCTCTGTGCCTGGCAAGGTCATGGAGGAGATTCAAGGCCGGGTTGGATGGGGCTCTGAGCAACCTGATCTAGTGGAATATGTCCCTGCTCCTTGCAGGGGAGTTGGACTAGATGACCTCTAAAGGTCCATTCCAACCCTAACTATTCTATGATTCTATGGATCCATGGAGTCTTATACGGTTCTCAGTGGTAGCTATTTAAAAAGCCTATTAATGTCCTGCAGGTGCAAGAGAAAACTCTAGGTTATCGTTTACCTCAAAAAGGAGAAAAAAACCTTAGAATAAACCTTAAACTCTGTATGTTGTCCAACAGTCCTCAGTAACAAGCCTTACCGTTCCAAACTACAGCTCTACAGTTTTGTGCTTTGCTGTTTTGGGTGCTCAAAGTCAGAGAAAAAAGGAAAGGGAATTCACAGCACATTGCTCTGTATCCAAACTGGAGCATGTTAGTTGAGCATATACTGATATGTATGAGTCAGGAAAGAAGGCATGTGTCCAAGCTTCCAGTAGAGTTTGCAAGTGAGCAATCAAGAGAGAGGTTTTGGTGACCAGGAACTCCAAAGCCTTACTCCTTTTCAGAGAGCACAGGAGTGGTGTTTTCTCTCACATGTTCTCCTTTTTGTAACGAGAAGGAGGATTGTTTTCTGACACAGCTCAGTGCTTTTGGTTTCATGGCTGTGCAAGAAGCCACACTTTGAGGCAAATAGCCACTGAATATTCTACCAGGGCTTAGAGATAGAGGGTTTTCTAAGCATAGATAGGTGGTCAAAGTATCAGGATACAGACAATTTGTCCTATGTCCTGACTTCTCGCTGTATGAGGGCTCTTTTCAATTTTCCATATGACCACTGGCAGAGATTCTGTGGAAGCCTAGGAAACTTATATCTTCTGCACTCACTAGAAGCAGTGTTGTCTTCCAGTCCTATTTGCACAGTACTGACAGATGACCACAAAGGCCCACATAAGCCATACTAATCAAACCTTTATGATTTATGAATTTTCAACAGATTCCTACCTGTTCATTGTACAGTCTTCTTCATGTATAGATTTTAAGTATTCTATTTATTTTTTATAACAGCTTCCTAACAAGGCTATAATCCATTTGGGGCCATCTCGTGCTTATAGTCCTCCTTCTTTTAAGGGGCGTACTTCCCGCTTCTTTTAAGAGCTATTCTTTGCAGAAAAATCCCTTGCTATCTGAAATGGTGCTTACTGGATTGCTTGTTATCTGCTTCCTGTACTGTGTTCTTCAAGACCTTCTGTGTTTTTTGCAGGCTGAAGCTGCAAAACTTTGCAGGAAGTTTCCCAATTGCCTCCAGGCCATCTGCGCAACCACAATCCACACAGCAGCTGGAGTGAAGTGATGGGAGGAAGTCTCCTGGTATTCTGCCAGCTACTCATACCCCTACTTTGCTTACATAGAGCTGAAGTTCCTTTTGTGGACTGGAAGATGTTTCCTATAGATGTCACCAAGGACAAGGAACACCTTTCTACAGTCAGCAGAACTGAGCAAGCTTCAGACTGCCCACTCAGCACAGACTAGCCACTTCATTCCCTAACATTTGTGTCCTGGTTTCAGCAGGGATGGAGTTAATTTTCCTCTCAGTAGCCGGTCTGTTTTGGATTTCGTATGTGAAGAATAAAAAAACTCTGATGATACAAGTTGTTGTTAATGAGACCAAAGACACTGTCTGGCTTTCCAAGTCTCGTTAACGTGCAGATGTGGGAAGCTGGGTGAAAGACAGACAGAATAATTGACCTAAACTGGCCAAAGAGAGTATTCCATGCCATAAACATCATGCTCAGTATATAAGTGGGGGTTGCCCATGGAGAGGGCATCTTCTTCCCATCTCTCTTGCTCACTGGCATCATTCCCTCTACCTTGCTGGCTCACTTTTGTTCCTTTGTTTGCTGCTTGGTTTCATTTCCATGATCACTTCTCAGGAAGGGCTTTATTGGTCATTTGGACATCAGGTGGTGAGAAATTGTGTATTGGTCATTTTGTATATATTAATATTCTTATACTCTGTTATTATTGTAGTTTTCCTTTGCTATTTTAGTAAACTGTTTTTATCTCAACCTATGAGTTTTCCTTTCTTCCCAATTTCTCTCCCCCATCTCCCTGGGGAGGAGGAGGGTGAGTGAAACTGTGTGGTGACTCAGACTAAACCACGACAATCTGTTCCAAGAGGCAAAGACCTCACTGGCTTCTACTGTACAGTTCAGTCTTCAGGAAGCTTGCCACACAGCAGTTCTTTTTCAGCTTCCTCAGCCCTTCTCATATGCAACTGAACAACATTGATCTGATTTGAAACCACAATATCTGTTTGTATTCACATTTCACACACTTAATTTCTGTACTTATCTACCCCACCCAGGCACAAGGTGGCAAGACTTTCTGTCATCAGGAGGGGATCTTGATGGGCCTGTTCCTATTTAGATCTAATTTCATGGGCATCTGATGATATAAACTATAAAGCAGACCCCTGATGTGTCTATTTAGAGGCAGGAGAGCCTGGCTTATGAGCATACTGAGCACATTGGGTTACAGTCTTCAGTTTTTATTTATAACCTCCCTATCTGAAGTTCAAACAGATTAGAGGACCTTCCTCCCAAAGATCCTTCAGTCCAGCCTAAGTACTCAGAGGAAGAAACTTGCCAGGAAGGCAAATGGGATATTGTGAGCCCCACTTTGCTCCCTTGTCCTTTCTTGTCCATAGACAGAGCACCATCACCCAGTACCTATTGACTCCCATGATGTTTTGCGTTGGGGCAATGTTAGGGGAACATTCCTTGGAGCCCCTTCCAGTGCCTCCATGTTTTCGCTTCCTTGAACTCAGCCCTGTCCTCTTTTTGTATCGGTTGTCCACAGAATCACTTGGTTCCTCAGGTTTTCTGCTTCCCCTAAATGCTTGTTAGGCACTTCTATGAGACTTTTATTTTCCTTTATTCCTGTCCACTGGACAGCCCCAAAAACAAAAATCAATAGGGGCAGAAGGGCTAGCTCTGTGTATTTTATGGACAAATCACTCTGAATGGTCAGAGAAAAAATAGATCAGGCAAAGGGCTGTTACACAGGAGCCACCAAACAACCCTGATCACATGATTTTTCCCCCTTTTTCACTCCTAGGTACTTCCTCTTCAGAAGCACCATCCCCTTCCCAAAATACACAGCCCACCTTGTTCACTTTTTCACCATTGGTCCTGGGCTTGTTGACTTTATAGCTTTACTTCATATTTATGGCATGATTGCCCTAGTAACTTCTCCCTTGGTAATCAGCTTGATAAAACTAGTACCATTTTTTTCTTATCTCTTATCCCACTGTGAGAAAAGGGCCTAAGGTTTTGCTTAAGCCATTTTGGAACCTTATCCTGAGCCATGTAGATAACCAGATCCTTATCCTGGGCCATCCGTAAAGATGACCAGACTCTTGTCCTCGGCCATATAGATAAGCAGATCCTTATCCTGGGCCATATAGATAACCGGGGCAAGAGGAAGTGGGGAGGGGGGTGGGTCCAGAGATGTGGATGCAGTCAACTAGATTGTGAGCTCCAACAAATAAAAGAAAAAAAAAAAGAGACAAACAAATTGGGTGATCAGGGGAAGGGTATAAATATTGTAACTCTGAACTAAGAGGTGTGCCTCTGCTCTAAGATGCACCTGACTCAGCTGACTCACAAATAAAAGATACTTTGCTCCGGTGACTTTGTCCTCTGCAAATTATTCATGGTGAGCAGCTGTTTCTCACATCACCTTTTATGTGTGCTATCTTGTTAATGGCACTGCGTATCCTGATAAGCCATCTGCATACACTCTGCTCTCTTACTGCATATGTTGCATCCTGAGATTTCTTAGGAACTTTTAGTAGTGCCACAGGTAAGGATTAGCTACCTGAGTTAATGTCTTAACAGGATGAGACTGGATATTGCCAGATCTAAACAAGCACAGTGACTGAGGCTGTTGAATAACCCATCCAGAAGGCCTGGACATGGGTAGCTGAAATGGGAAAACCTAACCCAGTTTTATGGGAAGCGGTCACGTAAGTCAGAGTCCAAGACAAGCTGATGAACTTCAAAGAAAACAGCAAGGGCCATGCTCTGTTATATGACTGGCCCTGCATTATTCCAAAAAGAAGAGAGGGGTAAAAGGAAAATGATACTGCAAATCACACCTACAGAGACAGTCATTTATGATTGTTTACAGAAAAATTGTTGAACACTGAGTAGTGGTGCACAATATAAAAGACGATAGTATAGAATCATAAAATCATAGCACAGGTAGGGTGAGAAGGGACCTTTAAAGGTCACCTAGTCCAACCCCCCTGCAAGGAGCAGGGAGGGACATCTCCAACTAGATCAGGTTGCTCAGAGCCCCATCCAACCTGGCCTTGAATGTTTCTAGGGCTGGGGCATCCACCACCTCTCTGGGCAACCTGTTCCAGTGTTCTACCACCCTCACTGTAAAATTTTTTTTACTAATATCTAATCTCCCTCTATTTTAAAACCATTACCCCTAGTCCTGTCACAACAGGCCCTGCTGAACAGTCTCTCCCTGTCTTTCCTGTAGGCCCCCTTGAGGTACTGGAAGGCCACTATAAGGTCTCCCTGGAGTCTCCTCTTCTCCAGGCTGAAGAGCCCCGACTCTCTCAGCCTGTGCTCACAGGAGAGGTGCTCCAGCCCTCTGATCATCTTCATGGTTCTGCTCTGGACTTGCTCCAACAGATTCACATCCTTCTTGTGTTGGGGGCTCCAGAGCTGGTTGCAATACTCCACGTGGGGTCTCACCAGAGAGGGGCAGAATCACCTCCCTCGACCTACTGGCCACACTTCTTTTGATGCAGCCCAGCATGCATCAGGTCAGGCTTTCTGGGCTGCAAGGGCGCATTGCCGGCTCATGTTGAGCTTCTCATCCACCATCACTCACAAGTCCTTCTCCTCAGGGCTGCTCTCAACCCATTCTCTGCCCAGCCTGTATTTGTACTTGGGATTGCCCTGACCCACGTGCAGGACCTTGCAGTTGCCTGGTTGAACTTCATGAGGTTTGCATGGGCCCACCTCTCCAGCCTGTCAAGGTCACTCTGGGCAGCATCCCTTCCCTCCAGCGTGTCAACCACACCACACAGCTTGGTGTCATCAGCGAGTTTGCTGAGGGTGCACTCTATCCCACTGTCCATGCTGCCGACAAAGATGTTAAACAGGGCCAATACCAACCCCTGAAAAGCGCCGCTCATCACCTGTCTCTGCTTGGACATTGAGCCATTGACCACAGCTCTTTGAGTGAGGCCATCCAGTCCATTCCTTATCTACCAAGTGGTCCATACGTCAAATCCATGTATGTCTGTTTTGGAGACAAGGATGTCATGCAGGACAGTGCCAAATGTAAAGAAGGTGTAGTTAGGATTGAACTTATAGTCCAATGTGGGATGCCTGAATAGACAAATAAAGCAAAGAAAGGGAACCATTACAATTCAGAGAGACAGCTGACTGGAAGCTGGCTTGCCAATGTGACGCCCGTTTACAAGAAGGTCTGGAAGGAGCATCCAGGGAACTAGAGGCCTGTCAGCCTGACCTCGGTGCCGGGGAAGATTATGAAGAGGGTAATTTTGAGTGTGCTCGCCTGGCATGTGCAGGACAACGAGGGAATCAGGACCAGCCAGCGTGGGTTCATGAAGGGCAGGTCTTGCTTCACCAACTTGATCTCCTTCTGTGATCAGGTGACCTGCCTAGTGGATGACAGGAAGGCTATGGATGTTATCTACCTGGCCTTTAGCAAAGCCTTTGATACCATCTCCCACAGCATTCTCCTAGAGAAGCTGGTGGCTCATAGCTTGGACAGGTGTACCCTGTGATGAGTTAAAAACTGGATGGATGGCTGAGCCCAGAGAGTTGTGCAGAATGGAATTAAATCCAATTGGTGACCAGTTACAGGTGGTGTTCCCCAGGGCTCAGTGCTGGGGCCAGTCTTGTTTAGTATCTTTATCAATGATCTCAATAAGGGGATTGAGTGCTCCCTCAGTAAGTTTGCAGATGACACCAAACTGGGCAGGAGTGTTGATCTGCCTGAGGGTAGGAAGGCTCTGCAGAAGGATCTGGACAGGCTGGACCGATGGGCCGAGGTGAACTGTATGAGGTTCAACAAGGCCAAATGCCGGGTCCTGCACTTCAGTCGCAACAACCCCATGCAACGCTACAGGCTTGGGGAAGAGTGGCTGGAAAGCTGCCCAGTGGAAAAGGACCTGAGGGTGCTGGTAGGCAGCTGGCTGAACATGAGCCAGCAGGGTGCCCACATGGCCAGGAAGGCAAACAGCATTCTGGCTTGCATCAGGAACAGTGCAGGCAGCAGGAGCAGGGAAGTGATTGTACCCCTGTACTCAGCACTGGTGAGGCGAGGCTGCACCTTGAATACTGTGTGCAGTTTTGGGTGTCTCAGTACAAGAAGGACGTTGAGTTGCTGGAGTGCATGCAGAGATGGGCAATGAAGCTGGTGAGGGGTCTGGAGCACAAGTCTTATGAGGAGCAGCTGAGGGAACTGGGATTGTTTAGTCTGAAGAAGAGAAGGCTGAGGGGCGACCTCATTGCTCTCTACAACTACCTGAAAGGAGATTGTCAGGAGGCAGGTGTTGGTCTCTTCTCCCAAATAACTTGTGATAGGACAAGAAGAAATGGCCTCAGGTTGCATCAGGGGAGGTTTAGGTTGGATGTTAGGAAACATTTATTTACTGAAAGAGTGATCAGGAACTAGAACAGGCTGCCCACGGAAGTGGTTGAG
Source organism: Tetrax tetrax (assembly GCA_009806455.1). Taxonomy (NCBI): domain Eukaryota; kingdom Metazoa; phylum Chordata; class Aves; order Otidiformes; family Otididae; genus Tetrax; species Tetrax tetrax. Next base: position 86,401 of record WHYT01014672.1, read on the forward strand.
TCACCATCCCTGGAGCTGTTCAAAGAACGTGTAGATGTGGCACTTCAGGACATGGTTTAGTGGACATGGTAGTGTTAGGTTGACAGTTGGTCTTGATGATCTTGGAGGTCTCTTCCAATCTTAAGATTCTATGATTTTATGATTCTATGATTCCATGATTCAATGATTCCTCCTAGCTAGACTGCGTCAGCCCCAAAGGGCTCTTCTGCAACTTCTAGTCTATTTCAGATATGTAGGCCCTTTTTTTCAACTTCCAGGCTCATATCTTCCAGGCATCATTTGTTGCTCAGTCGGTGTCTTGAGGGAAGGGAGTCCTTTTCTAGCTCTAGCTCCAGGAGCACGCCCACAGTGCAGGACATATGACACCATTCAGGTACTACCCCAGTCCTGGTCCTACAAGGTGGTGACATGCAGTAGTCATTTACATAATTGTTAGTCTACCCTATATCTGTAGTATATGAACATGGTCTTCATCTGCTAGCTCTCAGAGGTTGTTTTAGCGAGCTGCTTGTTCCCCTTCTGCAAGACAGGTGCATAGAGGAAGCTGTAAGAACATCAATAATGCATTTATAATGTCATTGGGAAGGTGAAACTGCCATAACCTCAGGAAGATTATGGAGAGTTCAGTACATGGTAACATCTATTAATATCTTCTGTTTGCATTAAACTTCTACAGCAGCTTTAGCTTTGCATGTCCTGCATGCACACAGAGTCCATCACTGCATCATATTGTTATTTATTTTTATGAAAGGTAACTGAACCACTAAAAGGAGATTACAAATGTTTGCTTCCAAAAAAGGAATCACAGGCCATAAAAAAACAGCCCCACAAATACATCCAGATCTAACTCTTTTTTTATGGCTTGTCAGACGTGCTTTTAAAGCGGTAGACATTGAAAGAAAATCCTGGTCTAATAGAAGCCTTGGTCTAATAGAACTGGGATCTGAAAGTAAGATCTGCAGGAACATGCCCTTGTTGAGTTTATAAAATATTCCTGTTTGACACAAGAAATGGAAACAAAACAGAGGTCCCACAACATGTAGTGAATTTGAAGGGGATGTTTTTTGGTCTTGGCCTCCCTTTGTAAGGTGCTGTTATATGGTCTTTTTCTGTCTGGAAGAACTGGTAAAGTAATTCTCCCTTAACCTCCCCTTGCCTGTTCCTACTCTTCAGTTGTGACAGAAAGATGGTTCACAGGGCCATGTAGTGAACCAGATCAGGGTTAAAAAAAAAAAAAGCCTTTTTTTTTTCTTCGAGTTTGGTTGCAGATAAACGCTTGTGTTAGCTCAATTGAGAAGGTAGTCCAGAGATGGGAGTTATGGATGAGAGGAATATCTAAGCCAATGTGGTGACCAAAAGCAAAGTATGTAACCATGACCTAAGTAATGTTTCTCTCTTTTTCAAACACTACAATCTGTGCAGATTTCATCAACTGTCAAGTCACTGCCTTCTTTCCAGTTTCCACATACTTCATTTCACTCCATCCCAAACTATTGTGTTCCAAGCCAGGTTTCACATAGAAACTTAGGGCATAGATCAAATGAAATAGGATGTGTCAAACACAGCAGGGAAGAGGAGAGCCAAAACAATAAAGTTTTCCTTATGGAAGTGGGAAACTCAGATGTTTAGTTGCAGAGCCAGGGCAGTTGTCCTGGTTTTGGCAGGGATGGAGTTAATTTTTTCCTCTCAGTAGCTGGTATGTTTTGGATTTCGTGTGTGAAGAATGTTGATAAACACCCTGATGATATGAGTTGTTGTGAATGAGACCAGGGACACCATCCTGCTTTCCAAGTCTTGCTAATTTGCAGATGCAGGAAGCTGGGAGAAAGACAGATAGAATAATTGATCCAAACTGGCCAAAGAGATTATTCCATGCCATAAACGTCATGCTCAGTATATAAGTGGGGGCTGGCCGGGG